>PVJL010005782.1:0-102825 GCA_004026885.1 Lyroderma lyra
GTGAGCCAGAAGCCAGGTCTTTTGAGAAAACAGGTTTTAGCAAGGCTACCTGTGTGCTTGGAATCCACAGTTCAAGGGTTTTGTAAGGCAGCCCAGAGCTTGGTGCACAAGTATAATACTTGGGATGCTATTTCTGGTTTGAGGGAAAATAGGTAATATGACATTGTGAGCAAGAACTGCTTCGTTTCTGGGAGTAAACAGAGATACGCTTTATGGCTCACATGCTCAACAAAAAGTAGTAGAATAGGTTGTGCTTCAATGTTAATTGGCAAGATGTTGATTTACTGTAGTCATCCGGGACTGTGACAAGCTGGGAGGAAAACACAATGTATATCTCTTAGTTGAGATATACTTTCCAACCTTTACACGTTTGACCTCCCCTGTCTTTTATCTTTCATTTCCTTACCCTATTAAACTGAACAGAACATATACCCTTGGCAGACCTGCAAACTGACCAAAACAGATTATCAAGGAAACACTTCTTGTGATCAGCAAATAGACCCAAGCCGCAGGTAGACCTCAAACATGATGAGGACTGAGAACAAAGGGTGACCCCAAACCTCACTGAGCACAGAATTTTTCCAAAGACCCTTAACCTGACCAACATGAATTCCCAAGGCAGAAGCTCAAACTGACCATCACAAATACTTCAAGCTGATCTTCAACTTGACTAATGAAAAGACCCTTGGCCAATCCCCACCTCACTTGGAACAGAGATTCCTCACCTCCCTGTAACATGACCAGGACAGAGATCAATTGAGACACTCAACATAATAATCACAGAGACTCTGGAAAACCAGGAACATGAAGAGCGAAGAGACCCATTCTAAACACAGCCTTACCAGTACTGCATCATACCATTTTACCTAGAAAACCAGCAGAGACACAACAAGACTACTTACCTGACTAGCACAGAGCCCCTCCCCAGCAAACCTCAAAACCAATACAGAGACCCCAGGCACAGAGCCCCATGAACAGAACAGATGCCAGCAGACCCCCTACCTGACCAGCAAGAGACTCCCAGTAGACCTCTAACCTGACAAAGAAGAAATCACCAGGAGAACGCAAAACTGACCCAAAGAGTACTAAAAAGACCTCCAACATGAACTGAAGAAAGGTCAAAGCAGACCTCCAAACTGACCTTCACAGAGAACCCAGTCAGTCACTTATTATTACTGGGACACAGACTCCCGGGAGACCCCTGACATGCCCAGTGCATAAACCCATTGTGGGCCCATAGCAGGGACCCAAGGCAGATGCTGCACATGACAAACACAGAAATCCCTGGCAGATTTCAAAACTGACCAGCACGGAGACCACAGGGAATTTCCAAACTCACCAGCACAGAAACCACAAGTAAATTTACAAACTGTCTGGGTAGAATAACCTTGAGCAGACACCCAACATGACCAGCACAGAAAATTTAGGCATACCTCAAACTGACCAGCACAGAGACTCCAGACAAAACTTTCAACTTCATGACCACAAAGAATGCATATAGAACAACCGCCAGGCCAGCATAAAAATTTCCAGCAATCTGAACAAAAGAAAATAACTTCAGCAAGACCCTAAACTAATTAGCACAGGGACCACCAGAAGACTTAAACCTGACCAACACAGAGGACTCAAGCAGAAGCCTAACCAGTTCAGCACAGAAACCCCCATCTGATCCTAATGTCACCAGAACAGAGAGAATCCCACTGACCTCAAACGTGAGCAACAAAAGACCTCAGGCAAAATGTCAACATGACCATCACAGAGAACAAAGAAGACCTGGAACTGACAAGCAAAGAGACTTCCAGCAGACTTGGAACCAGATAAGCACAGTACCCCATTAGTCCCCTAACCTCTCCAGAAGAGAGATAAAAAATACCCCAATTTTACCAATACAGAGTCCCGAGGCATATCTTCAACATGACCAGCAAAGAAACTTGAGGCAGACATTAAGTACGACAACCACAGAGACTTAAGGAGACTACCGAATACAGCAGCACAGAGATCCTGGGCAAACCCCCAACCATGATTAAGATAAGAGATCCGAGGCTGACCACTACCCTGACAAAACACAAACGCCCGGCAGACTGGCAATAGGACAAGCACACAGATATCTGGCAAAAACACAATTTGACCAGCACAGAAATCCCAGCAGACCAAAAACTGGAATAGCAAAAACACCTGACAGATTCCTAACCTGAATAGCACACAGACACCAAGCAGACCTGGGACCTGAGCAAAGCAGAGTCCCCAGGCAGATATCCCTGTGACCAATTCTAACAAACAGCAGAACAAAGACCCAAGCAGACCCCAGGCATGACAAGGACAGAGACCAAAGGCAGCACCCAAAACTCATTGAACACAGAGATCTCAGAAGACCCCTAACCTGACTAGCAGAAAGTCCACAGGCAGATACCCAATCTGACCAGCACAGAGACCTCAAGATCACCTACAACCTGACTAGTACAGAATTCACTGACCTCTACCCATATGACTTGGAAAAGAGACCCCTAACCTCCCTATAACCTGTCAGGCAGAGATCAAGACAGACACCGAATTATACACCCTTCAGCAGTCATGGAACTTGAAAAGCAAAGAGACACCTGCTGACCATGAACCTGACCCGCACAGTACCCTGCCATTTCTCCAACAACACCAGGAGAGACCCAAAAACTCTCACAAACAAACACAACAAATCTCAGCAGCGACCAAAATCAGTGCAGCAAAGACCCTAGGTAGACCTCTAACCTGAGCACCACAGAGACTTTTGGAATACCCTTAACATGACTGGACACATAAATCCCAGTAGGAACCCAAAGCTGACAATCACAGAGAACCATGGCAGACATCAAACCTGACCAGCACAGAGAACCCCCAGCAGACCTCAATCCTGACTAGCACAGAGACCCCAAGGAGAGATCCCTGTGACCAGCACGAAGACATCAGTAGACCCCCAACCTGACCAGCACAGACCCCCAGACAAACACCAATTCTGACCAGCAAAGGCACACCTGACAGACCCTCAAACTGACAGACACAGAGACCCCCAGTAGACGCTCATCCTGACCAGCATAGAGATCCTGAGAGGACTCACAAGCTGAGTAGCACAGAGACACTCAGCACACCTCAACTCTCAGCAGGACCAAACCCCAAGGAGACTTAAAACTGGACCAGCACAAAGACAACCTGCCAACCTCCAACTTGACCAGGACAGGGAACTCAGGCAGACACTTAACCTGACAACACAGAGACCCATGCAGAAGTGGACCCTGACCAGCAAATAGAACCCCATCAGACCCAAAACCATATAGGCACAGTACCCCATCATTCTTCCAACATGACCAACAGAGAAATCAAAATAGACCCTAACCTGAGTAGCACAGTGTCCCCAGGCATTTCTTTAAAATGAACAGAATGGAGACCTGAGGCAGACATTAATTGAGAACACCACAGAGATATCAGAAGACTTTCAAATGCACACAGACCCCAGTTAAGATCCCTAAACTGAGTAACCACATAAACCGGTGAAAGACCCAAATTTACATATTATAACGACCCCAAGATGACCGCCAATTTTATCTAGATCATTACCCACAGCCAACCCCAAACCAAAAGAGCACAGTAACAGTAGGCAGATACCCAACCTGGCAAGCACAGAGACCACAGGCAGACCTAAATCTAAACAGGCACAGAGACACCACACTGATCCTCATTCTGACCAGCACACTGATACCCAGAAGACCCCAAATCTGAGCAGAAGAATAACCCCAGCAGAAACACAAGAATAGCACGAAAATTCCAGCAGAACCCCAAGTTGACCAGCAAAGGAACACCTGACAGATCCCTAACCTGAACAGCACACAGACCCCAGCAGACCTGTAACCTGACCAGAACAGAGTCTACAGGCAGAAGGCCCTGTGACCAGTAAACAGACCCCAGCAGATCGCCAACCTGACCAGCACAGACTCCACAGACTAACACCAATTCTGACCAACACAGACCCCACTGGCAGACCTCCAAGTGGACCAGCACAGAGATCCTCAGTAGACCTCTAACCTGACCAGCAAGAAATCACCAGCACAACCTCAACCTGAGAAGAAGAGTACTCAAACGTTCACCAACCTGAGCAACAAGAAGATCAAACCAGACCATCAAACTGAGCAACACAGAGACTGGAGGACGACCCTTATCATTACTGGGCACACAGACACCCAGAAGAACCCAACCATGGCTAACACATAAACCCCTGTCAGACCCATAACCAGACCAGCAAGGAGACCCAAGAAAGACTCTCAACATGAGTAACCACAGAGAAATCAGGCAGACACACAACCTGACCACCACAGAAACTCAAGGCGGACCTCAAACATGGCAAGCACAGTGACCACAGGCAGACCTCAATACAGCAGCACAGAGACCCCAGGTAATCTTCAACCTCACCAGAACAAAGACCCCAGGAAACCCCCAAATTGACTGGGTACGAAGATGCTGAGTTGACGGCTAAAATAACCAGCACAGAAACCCCAAGCAGACCTGTAAACAGACCACCACAGAGATGTGGAGCAGACCTCTAACCTCATGGCAAGAGAGACCCCAGGAAAATCTCCAACCTGATCAGAGCAAAGACACACTGAAGACCCCCAATTAGACCGGAACAGAGAACACTATCAGGACATCAAATCAATCAGCACAGCAACTCCCAGAAAATGTCAACCTGATCAGAACAGAGAACTCCAGTAAAATCCAAAACTAATTAGCAAAGAAACCCCAAGAAGACCTCAACCTGATCAGTACAGGGACACCAAAAAGAACCCAAACCTGCTCAAAATAGGAACCACTGACTGATCTGAACCTGACCAGAACAGAGACCTCCACCAACTTCTAAAATGACCAACACAGAGGCCTCAGGAAGAAACTCAACATGAGAAGTATAGGGACACAAGCAGACCTAGAACATAAGCAGGAAAGAGACCTCCAGAAGACTCTCAACTTGAAAAGTACTCTACCCAACAGTACATTAACCTAAGCAGCAGAGAGAATCCAGCAAATCTCTAAACAGACCAACAAAGATACCCAAAGCAGACACCCTACGTGACCAGGCAAATAGATCTTCAGTGCATCCCCATCCTAACCAGCAGAGTACTCTGACAGAAGCCTCAAGTGACTGACCAGCATAGAGACTCTAGGGAGACCCAAATACTGAGCATCACAGAGCACCAAAGCAAACCCCAATCTGACTAGTACAGAGCCCTCTAAGGTGACCATGACAGAGACGCCAGGCAAACATGACACAAACAGAGACACAAGGAGACCCCAAACCTAACTGGGACAGATCCCAGCAAATTTCAAATGTGGCTGGACACAGAGACCCCAGCAGACGGCCAACTTTCCCAGCGCAGAGACACCTCACTGAACCGAACCTGACCAGAAGAGAAAGCAGCCATTGACCTCAAACTTGACCAACATGGGCACCTTAGGCAGAACCTCAACATGACAAGCCAGGGACCCATGCAGACCTGGAACCTGACCAGTAAAAAACACCCAGCATACACCTGCCCTGATGAGCACAATAAACAACAGTCGATTAACCTGACAATAGGTGTGACTTCAGGAAATCTCCAAGCAGACCATTTCAGATATCCGGAGCAAACCCCTGACTTGACCAGGCAAAAAAGATCTCCAGCACATCCCAATCCTAACAAAGATGGAGAACCCTAATGGAAACCCCAAATGACCAGCATAGTGTCTCCTGGCAGTCACCCACAACCTGACCATCACAGAGAGATATAGTAGACCCCAAACCTGATTATCACAGGGAGCCCCAGCAGACGCCCAACCTGACAGAACAAAGCACAAAATGTAGACCACCACTGTGAAAACAGAGACCCCAGGCACATATTACATTACCTGAAAGACACCAACAGACCCCGAACCTGACTAGGACAGACCTAAGGCAGATTCCAAATCTGACTGAAAACAAAGACTTTCTGCAGATCTCTAACATGACCATCACAGAGTCCCCAGTCAGGTAACCAATTTGTCCAGCAGAGCGACCACATGCAGACCTCCAACCTGAGCACCATAGAGACACCCAGAAGACCACTAAACTGAATAGCTCAGAAATTACCTGAAGACTCCCAAACTCACCAGTAATGAGACCCCAGGTAGACTCAAATTCTGACCAGCACAGAGACCCACGGCAACCTTCAAACTGTCCAAAACAAAGATACTAAGAACACATTCAATATGACAAGCACAGAGACTTCAAAGACCTGGAATCTGATGAGCAAAGGCACTCCCAAAATAGGCACGGTACCCGATCAGCTACCAAACCTGACCATCAAAGATTTTAAAAGAGATCCCAAACTGACCAGCATACCTTCAACTTGAAGACAATAGAGACCCAAACCAGACACTAAGTGTGACCACCACAGAAACCCCAGCAGAATTCCAAATACACCAGCAGAGAGACCACCACTAGACCCCCATCCTGACAAGCACGAAGTCCTCTGACAGTCCTAAGTTGACATAAAGACCCCAGAAAAACCAGCAACATTACCACCACAATTGCCCACAGCAGACCTCAAACCAGGCCAGTGCAGAAACTCTAGGCAGAAAATCAAGCTGACCAGCACAGAGACCCTAGGCTGACCCACAACATGACCAGCACAGATACCCCAGCAGATCTTCAACAGGACCAGCAAAGAAACACCTAACAGATCTCCAACCAGAACAGCACACAGACCCAAGGTGACTGCAATCGCACCAAAATTGTGTCCCCAGCCAGATATTCCTGTGACCTGCAGGGAGATCCTACCAGACTTCAAACATGACCAGGACAGAGACCAAAGGCTACCCCCACAACTCATTGAGCATAGAAATCCCCAGAAGACACCTATCATGACCAACACAATGTCCTCAGAAAGATACTCAATCTGACCAGCAGAGAGACACCAAGATGACCTGAAACGCACAGAAACCACAGGCCAATTTTGACCTGACTAGAAAAACAGACCCCTAGCCTCTCTGTAACTTGTCCAACACAAAGATAAGGGCACAAACTCAATGTGATGATCCCAGAGACTCCAGCACATCTGGAATCTGTGAAGCAAAGAAACCCCTGCTGACCCCTTACCTGACCAGCACAGTACCCTACCATTTCCCCCAAAACAACAGTAGAGATTCAACTAGATTTCCTACCTAACCAGTACAGAGAATCCCAGCAGGGCCACAACCTGTGCAGCAGAGAACCCAGGCAGACCTCCAACCTGACTCCTAGCACAAAATTTTCAGGGTGACACCTACCCTGACCAGCAAAAAGACCCCAGGCAAAGAGCCTTGTGAGCAGCACAGAGACACCAGCAGACCCTTAACCAGACCAGGACATAACCCCAGACAACATTATATGGACTAACACAGACACCCCTGACAAACCCTCAACCTGAGAAACACAGAGACCCCTAGTAGACCTTTAAGCTGACCAGCAAGAAATCCCCAGCAGAACACCAACCTGACCAGCAGAGTACCCAGATTTCAAACCTGACTACCTCGGACAACTGAGGCAGACTCTTATCATTACTGGGCACACAGACAACCACAAGTCCCCAGACATGACGAGCACATAAAGCCCTGACAGGCCTATAACAAGATCAGCACTGAGACCCAAAGCAAACTCTCGCATGCCCAGGCACATTAATACTCATATGACCCTTAAGCTGACCAGCACAGAGACCCAAAGCAGACCCCCAACATGACAAGCACAGAGATCTCAGGAAGATATTAAAACTGAGCATCACAAAGACCCTAGGCAATCTCCAACTGCATCAGCACAAACACCCAACGTAAACACCCACCTAAATGGGTACAGACACTTTCAGAAGGCTGCCAAACTGTCCATCATAGAAACCCCATGCAGACCTCCACACTGACCAGCACAAAGGTCCCAGGGAATCTCCAACCTTATCAGCCCAGAGACCCAACTTGAAACCCCACCTGATTGGGTACAACTATTTTCAGCAGACAGTGAAACTGATTAGCACAGAAAGGTCACAAAGACCTCAAAATTGACCAGCACAGACATCCCCAGCAGTCCTCCAAACTCACGACCACAAAGACCACAGAAAGATGCCCAACCTTATGGGCACAAAGACCACCAGAAGACCTTGAATGTAACCCGAATAAAGTACCCCACCAAGATGTCAAAATAATCAGCACAGAAATTTCCAGATGACCTCAACCTGACCAGCACAGAGACCCTAAGCAGAATCCAAAACTGCCCAGCACAGAAATTGCTTACTGATCCAACCTAACTAGAACAGAGAACAGCAGATGACCTTAAACTTGACCAACAGAAATACCTCAGTAAGAAACTCAACATGAGAAGAACAGAGACATATGCAGAACTAAAATCTGACAAAGAAAGTGATCCTCAGAATACACCCAACTGGACAAGTAGAGTACCCAACTGTACATTAAATGGGAGCAGCAGAGAACCCAGCAAATCTCCAAACAGGCCAGCACAGATACCCAAAGGAGACCCCAAAACTGCCCATGCACAAACACCTCTAGCACTGCCTCAACCTAACAAGCACAGGGAACCCAGACACAACCCAAGTGACCAGCATAGAGACTCTGGGAAGAACCTATCTCTGAACATTACAGACATCGCCAGCAGACCCTGAAACTGACCATCACGGATAACCCCAGCACACACCAATCTAACCAGAAAAGAGACCTCATGTACACCCGAGACCAGAAGAGACACCCTAGTAGACTCGAAACCTGACCAGAACAGACCCCAGGCATATTCCAAATGTGACGATGAACACAGAACCCAGCAAAACTCCAAGCTGTCAAGCACAGAGACCTCCAACTGATCCCAGAACACAGACTACCCACCCAACCTCAAACTTGAAAAACAGTGATCTCAGGCAGAAAGTCAACATGGAAAGCACAGGGCCCCCTAGAGACCTGGATTCTCACCAGGAAAGAGACCTTTAACAGACACCCACTATCACAAGAAAAGTAACCAGCAGTCCATTTACCTGGCCAGCAGAGACACCCCAGAAAATCTCCAAACATACCAGCACAGATACTCCAAGCTGAACTCCAACATGACCAGACAAAAAGATCTCCAGCTCATCGCCCATTGTAACAGAACAGAGAACCGTGACAAAACACCCAAATGACCAGCAGAGAGACTACTGGCAGAACCACAACCTGAACATCACAGAAAGCTTCAGGAGACCCCGAACCTAACCATCACAGAGAGCCACAACAGACCCCCCAAGGTGAACAGAATACAGTTTCCAGGCACACATGAGACCAGCAGAAAAACATCAACAGACCCCAAAACTGTTTGACAGATCACAGAAAGATTCCAAATGAGACTGAAAACAGAGACCTCCAGCAGACCCCTAACATGATCAGCACAGAGTCCCCAGGCAGACAACCTGTCTGATCATCAGCAAAACCCTATAAAGTCCTTCAACGTGACTAGTACAGAAACCCCCATAAGACTTCTTAGCTGAATAGCTCAGAAACCCACAAGAGACCCCAAAGGTCAGCAGCAAAGAGGATCCCAGCGTACTCAAATCCTGACAAGCACAGAGAACCACAGTCAATGACCAGCATGACCAAGACAGAGTGCCAACAGAACTGGTACATGGCCAGCAAAAAGACTTTCAGCAGACACACAACATTATAGGCACCATGCCCCATCAGTTTCCAAACCTGACTAGCACAGAGATCAAAACCAACCCCAATGTGACCAGCACTGTATCCCCAGGTGTACCTTCAACATCAGCAGCACACAGACACAAGCCAGACACTAACTGAGACCACCCCAAAAACACCAGCATACTTTCAAATTCACCAGCGCAGAGACCCCAGGCCAAACCCCACCCTGATAAGCACAGAGAACCCAGAAGTATCCAAATTGGCATGTTATAGAGACCCCCCAAAACTGCCAACTTTACAAACACAACTACCCCCAGCAGACCCCAAGTCAGGCTCACACAGAGACGCTAGAGAGACACCCAACCTGATCAGCACTGAGATCGCAGGTTGATGCCCAACCTGAACCGAACACAGAGTCCCCGCAGATGCTTAATCTGATCAGCACAGAGAACCCAGGCATAAACAAAGCATGGTCATCACAGAAACCCCAAAACACCCCAACTGGACAAGCAAAAGGGCACCTGACAGAACCCAAACCTGAAGTGCATACCGACTGGGAATACAGACTCCTAGCCTTTCTCTAACCTGTTCGGCACAGAAATCAAGGCACAAACTCAGTGTGATGATCACAGAGACTCCAGCAGACCTAGAACCTGAAAATCAGAGATGCCTATTGACTTACAACTCGACCAACAAAGTACCCTACCACTTCACCTACAATACCAGGACAGATCCAGCCAGACCTCCAACACGACCAGCACAGAGACTCCAAGCTGACACCCAACCTTGCAGCAGAGACCACAGGGAGATCTCCAACCTGAGCAGCCCAGGGACAACTGGCATACCCTCAACATGTGAAGGCACATAAAACCCAGGATGACCCCTAATCTTACCATTGCAGAGACACATGGAACACCCCAAACCTCACCAGCGCAGAGACCTCCAGCGGACCCCAATTTGACCAGCTCAGACTCCCCAGACCTGTAATGACATCCATGGAAGACCCCTAACCTGACAAGAACAGAAACTCCCAGTACACTTCTAACCTGGCCAGCAAAATATCACAAGAAGAACTCCAACCTGACCAGAGTACCCAAATGTTTTTCAAGCCGAGCACGAGGAAGATCAAACCAGACCTACAACCTGACCAGCACAATCTGCACAGGCAGACACTTATCATTACAGGGCACACGAACACCCAGAAGACCCATGACATGACTAGTATATATACACCTGGCAGGCCCAGAAGCAGAACAGCACAAAGACTCGAGGCGAACTCTCAAAATGACCGGGCATATAAATTACAGAATGACCGCTAACCTGACCAGCTCAGAGACCCAAGGCAGACCCACAACATGACAAGCAGACACTCCAAGCAGACCTCAAAAACGATGAGCGCAAAGACCCCAGGGAATCTCCAACTTCACCAACACAGAGATCTATGTAAACCTCCAAGCTGACTGAGTATAAAAACCCTAAGCAGACAGCTGAACTGACCAGCACAGAAAACCCATGAAGACCTCAACACTGATCAGCACAGACACCCTAGACAGATCTCCAAACTCACAACAACACCAACCTCAGGAAGATCCCCAAAGTGACAAGTACAAAGTCCACCAGAAGGCCCCAAACTTACCCAGAACAGAGAACCCTAGCAGGACTGCAAACCAATCAGCAAAATAGTTTTCAGAAGTCCTCAAACTGACCAGTAAAGAAACCCTGAGCATAACCCAAACCTGTTCAGCACAGAGACCGCTGACTGATCCCAACCTTACCAGAACAGAGACCCACAACCAATTTCAAAGTTGTCCAACACAGAGACACCAGGAAAAAACTCAACATGACTAGGACAGGTACACATGCAGACCTGAAATCTGACCAAGATATTGTTCCCCAGAAGACACACACAACTGGACAAGTAAAGTACCCAACAGTACATTAACCTGAGCAGCAAAGAGAACTCAGTGATCCTTTAAATAGTTGAGAACAGATACCTGAACTGGACCAGGCACAAAGATCTACAAAACATCAGCATTTAAATCCAGACAGAACCTTCAAATGACCAGCATAGAGACTCTAGAAAGACCCGACCCCCAGCCTGAATATCACATGGAGACTGAGCAGACCCCAGAACTGTCTATCACAGAGAGCCCTAGCAAACACCAATCTGACCAGAAGAGTGGGCATGAAGCAGTCCTCCAATGTGACCAGAGAAGATAACCAAGAAACACCTGAGACCAGCAGAGAGACACCAGCAGATCTCGATCCCGACCAAGACAGACTATAGGCATATTTTCAATGTGACTGGTAAGAAAGACACCCCAGCAGAACCCCAAGTACCAAGTACAAACACCTCTCATTGACCTCAACTGATCAGAACAGGAACGACTAACTGACCTTAAACTTCACCAAAAAAAAAAAACCCCAAAAAAACCAAAAAACAAAAAAACACTCAGGCAGAAATGCAACATGACAAGTACAAAGACACTTGATGACCTGTAACATGACCAGGAAAGAGAGTCCCAGCAAACACCCAACCTGACAAGCACCATATGCAGTAATCCACTAACCTGACCAGAAATTCGACCATAGAAAATCTTCAAATAGACCAGAACAAATATCCAAAGAAGCTCCCCAAATTTGAACAAGCACAAAGATATCCAGCTCATCCACAACCTAACAGGCACAGAGAATTTTGAGTGGACCCCCAAATGGCCAGTATAGGGACTCCTGGCAGACACACAACCTGACCATCCAGAGAGATCCAGCAGACCTCAAACCTGGCAATCACAGGAAACCCCAGCAGAACATTAATGGGATGAGAACAGAGCCCATAATTCAGACCTGCATTTTGACCAGAACAGTAAACCCAGACACACAAAAGACCAGCAGAAAGACACCAGCAGGCCCAAACATGACCAAGGCAGACCTCAGGTAGATTCCAAATGTGACTGAAAACAGAGACATCCAGCAGACCCCTAACTTAACCAGCAGAGTCCCCATTTAGACAACGAATGTAACCATATGAGAAAACCCATGCAAACCTCCAACCTGTTCAGCAGAGAGATCCTCAGAAGACCTCTAAGATGAATAGCTTAGAAATTCCCATAAAACCCCAGAACTCACCAGCAAAGAGATCCCCAAGAGACTTACAACATGACAAGCACAGAGACCATCAGCCAACCTCCAAGCTGACCAGGACACTCAAAATGACAAAGAAAGAGACCCCAGCAGACCTGGAACCTGACGGCCAAAGACACCCCCAGAAGACTCCATACATGATAAGCACATTACCCCCTCAGTAACCAAACTTGATGAGCAGAGAGACCACAGGCACACATTAAAATTGATCAGCACAGAGAACCAGGAAATCTCCAATCTTACCCGCACAGAGAACCCAGATAAATCCTCAACTTCACTGTGTACAGAGACCCTGAGAATACCCACATATTGACCAGCAGAGAAACCACAGGAGAACCTGAAAACTGTCTAGCACAGAGACCTCAGTACAACCTCCAATCCAACCACCACAGACACCCTAAGAAGACCCACAACCTGACCAGAATAAAGACCCCTAGAAGGCCCCAAACTTAACCAAAATAGAGAGCTTCTGCAATATGTCTAATTAATCAGCACGGAAACAATCAGAAGACCTCAACCTGGCCAGAATGAAGAGCTTGAGGAAAACCACAACCTGTTCAGCACAGAGACCCCTTACGGATCCCAACCTGACCAGAATAAAAACTCCCCATAAACCTCAAACTTGACCAACACAAAGACTGTAGGCAGAAACTCAACATGACAAGCAAGCACTGGAAAGCCTTCAGACCTGAAAGTTGACCAGGAAAGAAACCCCCAACAGACACCCAACCTGACAAGCAAATTACCTAGCAGTACATTAACCTCACCAGCAGAACGCCCTCAGCAAATCTCCCAACAGGCCAGCACAGATACCCCAAGTACACCTTTAACTTCACCTGGCCCAAAGATCTCCAACACATCCTCATTCTAAACAGCACAGAGAACCCTGAGAGAATGGCAGGATGGCCAGCATAGAGACTATTGGCAGATCCCCAACCTGAATATCTCAGAGAGGCCCAGCCGACCCCAAACTTGCCCATCCCAGAGAGTCCCAGCAGACACCCAAGCTAACAAGAATAGAGCCCTCAATGCTGTCCTTCAACATGAACAGAACAGAAACCCCAGGCACTCAAAAGATCAGCAGAAAGACACAAGCAAAACCCAAAATTGAGCAGGACAAACACCAAATGTGACTGGAAACAAAGACCCTCAGAACACCACTAACCTGATTAGCAAAAAAACACCAGCCATATAGCAACCTGATTAGAAGAGTACACAGAAGTTGAACAACCTGAGCAGCAGGAAGATCAAACCACACTTCCAAAATGACCAACACAGAAACCCCAGGCAGACCATTATTATTAGTTAGCACACAGACACCCTGAGGGCCGCGGACATGACCAGCACAAAAACCCCTGGCAGGATAAATAACCAAACAGCAAAGGGACTCAAGGCAGTCTCTCAACATGACTAGGCACAGAAAACTCAGGCAGACACCCAACCTGACCAGCACAGAGACCCAAGGCAGACCCCAAACATGGCAAGCACAGGGACTCCAGGAAAACTTCAAAATTGACCAATACAGAAACCGCAGGCAATCTCCATCATCACCAGCACAAAGACCCCAGGTAAAACCCCAAATTTACTGCATACAAAGACCCTACGCAGAATCCCAAACTGACTAGAACAGAAACCCCAAACATACCTGAAAATTGTCCATCATGGAGACCCCAGGCTTACCTCTAAGAACATGACCATAGATACCCTAGAAAGATCCCAAACCAGATCAGCATAAAAACCCATAGAAGTACTCATAACTGACCAGAACAGAGAACCCCACCTTGATGCCAATCTAATCTGCACAGAAAACCCCAGAAGAACTCAACCTGATTGGAACAGAGACCCTAAGCAGAACCCCAAACAGTCCAGCATAGAGACACCTGAATGATGTCAACCTGACCAAAGAGGGACACCTCACTGACCTTAACTTTGACCAACATGAAGACTTCAGCCATAAGCTAAACATAAAAAATACAGGGAACCCTGCATACCTGATACCTAAACAGACCAGGACTGAGAACCTAAATAGACACCCAACATGACAAGGACAGTACCCAGCAGACCATTAACATGACAAGCAAGAAGTCACCAACAAATCTCAAACCACAGAACAAGAACCCCAAGCAGGCCCCCAATCTGACCAGGCACAAAGATATTCAGCACATCCCCCTTCTAATCAACACAGAGAACCTGACAGAACCCATAAATTACCATCACATGGACTTCTTTCAGATCTCCAACCTGATCATCAAAGAGAGCCCCTGCAGACAGCAAAGCTGACAATGAGAGAGACCCAGTAGACCGCCAAACTGACCAGAACAAAGCCCTTAATGCAGACCTCCAAGGTGACCAGAACAGAGATCCCAGGCACAAACAAGACCAGCAGAGAAACCCAAGCAGACCCCAAACCTGATAGGAGAGATGCCAGGCAGATTCTAAGTGTGACTGGGAACATAGACCCCCAGTAGATGCTCAACCTGCTCAGTATAGACACACCCAATTGACCCCAATCTGACCAGAACTGAGAATTTCCACTAACCTCAAAATTGACCAATACAGAAACCTCAGGTGGAAGTGAAACATGACAAGTTCAGCAACTCCTTCAGATCTAATACCTGACCATAGAAGAGGCACCCAATAGACACCCAACCCAATGGGAATAGTACCCAACTGTGTATTAACCTGAAAAGCAGAGAGACCTCAGCAAATCTCCAAACAGAACACACACATACCCCAAGCAGACAACCTACCTTACCAGGCACAAGATCTTCAGCACATCACCATCCTAACCAGCACAGGGAACACTGACAGAACCCACAGATGGCCAGCATAGAGACTCCTGCCAGATTCCAGACCTGACCATCACAGAGAGCCCTAGCTGACTCCCAACCTGACCAGAACAGAGCCCACAGTGCAGATATTCAAAGTGACCAGAACAGAGAACCCAGGCACACCCAAAGCCAGCACAGAGACCCTAGAAGATCCCAAACTTCACCAGGATGAGCTCAAGGCAGATTCCAAATGTGACTGGGGAACAAGACCCCCAGCAGACCCCTAACTTGACCAGCAAAGAGTCCCCAGGCAGACAACTAATCTGACCAGCACAGAGACCTGATGCAGACTTCCAAGCTAACCAGCATAGACATCCTCAGAAGACCTCCAAGCTGAATAACAGAGACCTCCAGAAAACCCAAAACTCACCAGCACAGAGATGACCAGCAAATTAAAATTCTGAGCAGCACAGAGGTCCCAGCCAACCTGCATTCTGACGAGGAGAGAGACCCCAGGCCAACACTCAACATGACAAGCACAGAGAAGCCAGAAGACTGGAACCTGATGAGCAAAGAGACCCCCAGCAGACCCCAAACCTGATAGGCACAGTACCCCATTAGTTACCCAAACAAACAGCAGAGAGATCAAAACAGACCCCAAACTGACAAGCACAGTGTTTCCAGGCATACCTTCAACAATACTAGCATAGAGACCCATGGAAAACACATGTTGTGACCACAACATTGACACCAGATTTCCAAACACACCAGCGCTGAGACCACAGGTATATCTCCAACCTGACTAGGCACAGAGACCCCATTCAAACCATCAACATGACAATTACAGAGACCCTTGAAAGACTCCAACTGACATGTCATTGAAACCCTAGGAAAACCACCAACTTTACCAACACAATTACTCTCAGCAGACACCAAACCAGGCTAGCACAGAGACCCTATGCAGACACCCAAACTGACCAGCACAGGGACCTCAGGCAGACTTCAAACATGACCAGGCACAGAGTCATCAGGCTGACCCCATTTTGCCCAGCACACAGATTCCGGACAGGACCCAATCTGATCAGCAAAGAGACCCCAGGCAGAAACACAACATGACCAGCATAGCAACCCCAGAAGACCTCCAACTGGACCAACAAAGAAATACCTGACAGTTCCCCAATGTGAATAATACACAGACTTCCAGCAGATTTACCACCTGACTAAAACAGAGTCCCCAGGCAGATATCACTCTGACCAGCACAGAGACCCAAGCAGAGCCAAAAATGACCAGGACAGAGATTAAAAACCACCTCCAAACCTCGCAGCACACAGAGATCCTCAGAAAAGTCCTAACCTGACCAGCACTATGTCCCCAGGAAGACCCCCATCTGACCAGCACAGAGACCTTGAGATGAGCTTCAACCTGACTAGCACATAGATCCCAGGCCAATTTCTATCTATGTAGGAACATAGACCCCTAGCCTACCTGTGACCTGACCAGCACAAAGATCAAGGCAGACTCTTAACGTGATGATCACAGAGACTCCAGTAGACCTAGAACATGAAAAGCAAAGTGACAGCTGCTGACCCCCAACCTGACCAGCAGAGTATCATACCATTTTTTCAACAACACCAGCAGAGATCCAACCAGACTGCCAACAGGACCAGCATGAAAACCTCAGACAGACACTTAACATGACCAGCATAGACACTAAAACAGACATGATCCTGACCTGCAAAGATGCCCCCAGCAGGTCAGCAACAGAACAGCAAATAATCCAAGCTGTCTTTCAACCTGACAGGCAGAGTGATTCAACCAGACCTCCAAGTTGACCAGTGCAGTCAGCCCTGGCAGGTAACCATAGTGATGTTAAGTAATGAAGTATATAGCACATTTTCTAGAGTGATTTAAAAACTCTATTGTCTGCTCTCATAAAGGCTGATTCAGTTTAATAAAATGTAATTCTACCTTGATATTAATAACTGCCATTAACAGGCACTGTCAGTTCTGTTTTCTTTCTCATGATATCACAGCGACTGAACTTTTCCAAATGACTTTCGCCCTACTGTTATAACATTCAACATCCACAGGCAAATAAATCTTTTCAGGAAGTGATCTACACAGGAAGTTTCAAGATCTTGCTCCATGTTCTCTGGGGAAAGCACATCAGACCAAAGAGCTATGCACGACCACCATTAACAGAAAATTAGGTTATCACCAGGAAGTCATGGAAATGGATTAGTACATCTCAAGTGCCTAGCACCAGTAAGACCTGCAAGTGCACACACACTGCAAGTTTGGGGGATTTTCCTGCAGTCTTACTCATGTCAGGACTTAAAGGACCTTTTTGAACGTTTACTTATCCCAGATACAAAATACTTTTATTTTAAAAAGATAAGAGTGGAATATGCAAATTTCTATGTCACAGAAGAGCTCAAACATATGGCATATTTTTAAGTATTCCTTGCTTAACATTAATTCGAGAGGTTTTTAATAGCACGTTAGAAATTGACACAATACCATGTTAAACTGAGTATACTGTAATTTATTAATACCAGGATTTCTGTCCTCTGTTAAAAAAATTATATTGTGGAAATTTCTAAGCAGATGATTTCTAAAATAATATTTGAGTAGGGGCATATTTGGCACTTCTTAATTCTCAATATCCTCTCCCGAAAAGCAATTTTCAATTCAGAGTTCTTAACTCAATGAAAGAATCAGTAAAAATTGTTTTGCTGATAGAAAAATAACTGCCTCTGAGTGATGAATACATAATGCAACATATGGAGGATGTAATATAGAATTGTGTACCTTAAATCTATGTAATTTTTACTAATCAATGTCATCTTAATAAATTTAAGAGAGGAAGAAGACAAGATGGTGAGTGGAGAGGAGGTCCCTAAAGCCTGTCCCAGAAAACACAATCAAAAGGCCACCCAGTAGCCAAGTAAGAGGAACCTGAGTGACAAAACGGTTATTGAGAAATCCACAAATCGCAAGTAAACACCTGAGGGTTGGAGAAAAGGGGGTGAGTGGGGAAGAGGGGAAGGAGCAGAGATGTCCTGCAACAGGACACAATCGCTGCTGACTCTCCAGAACGGCACAGTGCATAGGAGGGGAGAGACCATAGGGCAGCTGGGCTTTCGAGCTGCATGCTGGGAAGGGAGTTTGCGAGCCAGCCTCTGGAACTTTTGAGTGTAGAAGGGCTGAACGAGGACTCTGAACTGCAAAGATGACCCCCCAGCTCTAGGCACCCTGGAGACCTACACAGGTCTGTAGATCCTATGCCCAGCCGGCTGTAAAGGTGACCCTGCTGTCTCAGGCCAGGCCCACAGCTTTGGACTTAAGGAGCATGCACTTCCTCATGCACCCCAAGGTTCTGAAAGCAGTGTGAGACCATAGACAGCCAGATACTGACTCAGGGTGGGGAAGACAGGCAGATTTGAAAGCATTCCCCCGACCCAGCAGAAACAAGCCTCAGACCAGCTTCCCCAGCAAAGGGGAGAAGGCAGAGCTGCCCTTGGAGCGCCTTTTGTTGGCCTCTCCTCAGGATATATGTGCACAGCCTCTAAACACACTAGAAGGTCAGAAACAAGAAATACAAGACCCCTCTCTCCCAAAACTTTACACCCAGTGCCACCTAGTATCTGCCCTATAGCAAGACACCAGAAAAGCAATAATCTGGGCACTGAACATAAAGCCCTCATGTCAAAGAGGAAGAACCCAGCAGACAGGATGAAATTCTTAAAAATTAAAACTTCTAAGAAAGAACATGAAATTTATGGAGAAGTAGTTTCTTAGACCTAGAAGGGTCTGATTTAAGTGACAGAGAATTTAAAGCAGCCATTCTAAAGGCTCTGAGAGAAATGAAATCATACTGGCAGAACACCATAGCTGAGATAAATACCATAAAAAAGGATATGGACAACATAAAAAGGAACTCCGTGAACAAAAAGAATAATGTAACAAAGAAATTCAAAACATAAGAAAGATTGAGATGGAAATGGGAGAAATAAATAATACCATAAATGAAGTGAGAAATGAAATAACTGCCATAGAAAACAGGGCCAACCAGATGGAGGAAAGAATTAGTGATATTGAAGATCAGAACATGGAAACAGCTCAGAAAGAGGAAGAGAGGGAATGTAGAAACAAAAGGATTGAAAGAACTCTGCAAGAACTATCCAACTCTATGAGACAAAACAACATCAGGATAATAGGAATAGAAGAGGAGGCAGAGCAATTTACAGAGAGCATACTCAAACAATGTAGATGAGAATTTTCCAGACCTATGGAAAGATCTGGAACCACAAGCTCAAGCAGAAAACAGGTCGCCTAGATACCTGGACCCTAAGAGATCTTTTCCAAGACACATGGTACTAAGGATGTCCAAAACTAAAGACAAAGAGACAATTCTTAAGGCAGCTGGGGAAAAAAGTATTATAACCTTTAGAGGAAAACCCATCAGCCTGGCGTCATATTTCTCAGTAGAAACTTTGCAAGCCAGAAGAGAGTTGAATTCAATATTCAAAAATTTAAAAGAGAGAAACTTCCAGGCAAGAATAAATTATCCAGCTAAATTATCTACAGACATGAAGGTGGAATAAAGACCTTTTCAGACACACAGATGCTGTCGGAATTTGCCAGCATGAGTTCAAAACTCCAAGAAATACTGAAGGAGGCTCTTCGACATGAAACAAAACATCAGAAATAATGGAACAAAGTTGGGGCAAAAAGAAAGAAACAAAAACAAACAAACAAACAAAAACAAAAAACGAAATAAGTAATGGCCACAGGAAATCTTCACATATCAATCATCACTGTAAATGTTCATGGACTGAACTCACCAATAAAAAAACACAGAGTAGCAGACTGGATTAAAAAAGAGAATGCATCCATATGCTGTCTCCAAGAAACATACTTCAGCCATAAGAAAAAACACAGACTCAGAGTGAAAGGATGGGATACATTATTCCAAGCAAATGGTAACCAGAGAAAAGCAGGAGTGGTCATACTGACATCTGATGAAATAAACTTCAAGTTAAAAAAAATAGTAAAAGACAAAGATGGACATTACATAATGATAAAAGGCACAATACAACAACAAGAAGAGTTGACACTAATCAACATATATGCTCCCAACCAGGATGCATCAAAAGAAAATACTAACAGACGTGAAAGGAGAAACTGATGAATACACAGTCAGTGTGGGAGACTTAAACACCCCGCTAACAGCCATGAACAGATCATCCAAACAGAAAATAAATAAGGAAATAACAGCTTTAAATGACACATTACAGCAATTGGGCATAATTGACATTTACAGGACACTTCATCCAGCAAAAAGAGACTACACCTTCTTTTCTAGTGCGCATGGAACATTCTCAAGGATAGACCACATGCTGGGACACAAAAGTAGCCTCAGCAATTTCAAGAAAATCAAAATCATACCAAATGTAATCTCAGACCACAAAGCTTTGAAATTGGAGATGAATTGCAAAAGGAAAGCAGAAAAAAGCACACATACATGGAGGTTAAACAAAAGCATATTTTAAAAGGACAGGATAAAAGAACAAATAAAAGATGAGATTAAAAATATATATTAATTAATGACGCTGAAAATACAATGTATCAGAATTACTGGGACACAGTGAAAGCGGAAATAAGACGGAAATTTATATAATTATAGGCCTACCTTAAGAAACAGGTTAAATCACTAGCAAACATCTTAACATCCCATCTTGAAGAACTAGAAAAAGAAGAGCAGACAAAACCCAAAGTCAGCAGAAGGAAAGAAATAATAAAAATTAAAGCAGAGCTTTAATTTTAAAGCAGAAGAACAATAGAAAAAATTAATATTACGAAGAATTGGTTCTTTGAGAAAGTCAACAAAATTGACAAACCCCTGGTGAGACTAATCAAAGACAAAAGGAAAGGACACAAATATTCAAAAATAAAAAAGAAAGAGGAGAAATTACCACTGACACCACAGAAATACAAAGGATTATAAGAAAATATTATGAAGAACTTTATGCCACTAAATTTAACAACCTAGAAGAAATGGAAAATATTCTAGAAACTTATAGCCTACATAGACTGAACCAAGAAGAACTGGATAATCTAAATAGACCAATCGATAGCAACGGGATTGAAATGACTATCCATAGTCTCCCTAAAGGCAAAAGCCCTGGACCAGATGGCTTCACCAACGAGTTCAACCAAGCATTCAAAGAAGAATTAACGCCTATCCTCCTCAGACTCTTCCAAAAAATGGAAGAGGAAGCAATACTTCCTAACTCATTCTTTGAGGCCAAAATTACCCTAATACCAAAGCCTGGCAAAGACAACACAAAAAAGAAATCTATAGACCAATATCTCTGATGAACACAGATGCAAAAATCCTGAACAAAATATTAGCAAATAGAATGCAACAACGCATCAAAAATATCATACATCATGATCAAGAGGGATTCATCCCGGGAGCACAAGGATGGTTCAAATACGAAAATCAATCAATGTGATACACCACATAAACAAAATCAAAGATAAAGACCATATGGTCATTTCAATTGATGCAGTAAAAGCTTCTGACAAGGTACAACATCCATTTATGATCAAAACACTGAATAAAATAGGTATAGAAGGAAAGTATCTCAACGTAATAAAGGCCATATATGTCAGACCTTTGGCTAAAATCATACTGAATGGGGAAAAGCTGAAACCTATTCTCCTAAAATCAGGAACAAGACAGGGATGCCCCCTGACACCACTGTTATTTAATATAGTACTGGAAGTTCTAGCCACAGCAATCAGGCAAGAGAAAGGAATCAAATATAACCAAATTGGGAAAGAAGAGTTCAAATTGTCACTATTTGCAGATGACATGGTCCTGTATATAAAAAATTCCAAAGATTCCACCAGGAAACTATTAGAAACAATTGACAAATATAATAAAGTCGCAGGATACAAAATCAATGTACAAATATCCACAGCATTCCTTTATACAAAAAATGAATCCTGAGAAAAAGAAATGAGGGAGTCAATTCCCTTTGATAATACAACAAAAAGAATGAAATACCTGAGAATTAACTAAACAAAGAACGTGACAGACTTACACCCAGAAAATTATAAGACACTTTTGAAAGAAATTGGAACAGAGTTTAAGAGGTGGAAAAATATCCCCTGTTCATGGATAGGAACTCTTAACATTGTGAAAAAGGCCAATCTGCTCAAAGCAATGCACTGATTTAGTGCAATTAAATTCCATTAAAATCTCACAATCATATTTTCATGAAATAGATAAAAGAATTAGTAAATTTATATGGAACCATAAAAGACCTCGTATTGCCAAAGCAATACTACATAAGAAGAATAAGGCTGGTGGCATTACATTCCCTGACTTCAATTTATATTACAAAGCATCAATAGTGAAAACAGTTTGGTTCTGGCAGAAGAACAGAAATATAGACCAATGGAATAGAACTGAAAACCCAGAAGTAAACCCACAAATTTATGGACAAATAATTTTAGATAAAGGAGCAAAAAACATACAATGGGGAAAAGACAGACTCTTTAGTTCAGTGGTGCTGGGAAAACTGGAAAAACATATGCAAAAGAATGAACTTGAGCTGTGAACTTTCTCCATATACAAAAATTAACTCAAAATGGAATAAAGCTCTCCATATCAGACCTGCAACAATAAACTGTGTAGAAGAAAACATTGGTACTAAACTTATAGACCTAGGACTCAAGGAAGACTTCATGAACTGGTCCTCAAAGGCAAGGGAAGTAAAAGCAAAAATAAATGAATGGGACTACATCAAACTTAAACGCTTCTGCACAGCAAAAGAAAGCATCAGCAAGGCAAAGAGACAGCCAACTGAAAGGGAGGAAATATTTGCAAATAATGCATCAGATAAGGGTCTAATATCTAAAATATATAAAAAACTAATAAGACTTAACAACAAAAAACGAACAACCCAATTAAAAAGCGGGCAGAGGAACTAAACAGATATTTCTCTCATGAAGAAATACCAATGGCCAGCAGACATACAAAAATATGCTCATCCTCTTTAGCTATCAGGAAAATGCAAATCAAAACCACAATGAGATAGCACCTCGCACCTGTTAGAATGGCTATTATCAACAAGACAAAGAATAACAAGTGCTGGAGAGGATGTGGAGACAAAGGAACTCTGGTACGCTGCTGGTGGGAATGCAAACTGGTGCAACCACTGTGGAAGACAGTGTGGAGGTTCCTCAGAAAATTGCGAATGGAGCTACCATTTGACCCAGCAATCCCACTTCATGGGATCTACCCAGAAAACCTGAAAATTTTTATCCTGAAACACTTACATATCCTAATGTTCATCACAGCACTGTTCACAGTGGCCAAAACATGGAAACAACAAAAGTGCCCTGCAACAGATGACTGGATAAAGAAGCTGTGGTACATATACACAATGGAATATTACTCATCTATAAGGAAAGATGAAATATTGCCATTTGCAATGAAATAGATGGACCTGGAGATCATCATCCTTAGTGAAATAAGTCAGACAGAAAAAACAAAGAACTCTATGACTACACTCATATGCGGAATATAAAACCGAAAGAAAAGAAAAAAGAAATGAACAAACAAACAAATAACCCATGGACACAATCAATAGTTTAATGTTTATTTGGGGATGAGTGGGTCAGGGAGGGGAGAAAGGGGGAGGGGATGGGAGAGGAGAGGGTGAAGCTAAATATAAGATGATGTAAAGAGAAGTCACATTAGGTGGTGAACTTATTATACAACAAGTTGACAATGCACTGTAGAATTGTATGCCTGAAACCTATGGTATCCTTGCTAACAGATGTCACCCCAATGAGTCTAACAATAAAAATGAATTAAAAAAATAAATTTAACAATAAAAAATACCTAATGAAATTGTCATCATGCTAATATTTGCTTTCACTTCAGGTTTTGAACTTAAAAGTTACTTCATCAAATTTAACAATTCAATTATTTTAAAAACCTTGATTATTTTCTGCAGTGTAGTGTTAAGGAAAGATTATCCATATGAGGTTTTCTAGTAGGGGGTTGATAAAGGAATGAGCAGTTGGATCTCAATAAGGCATGACTGCTTAGATTTCTAGTGGAGATATTTTATAACAAAAGCAAGATATTTTGGGGGAGCTTAACTTACCAAATTTTAAAAAAGAGATAAAACACTGACACTTTTGCAAAGCCCCAAAGAAAATCATAGTATAGTGTAAAGATTTTTATTAAAAAATATCATGAACTAGTACAGGTTTGTACTGAAAAATAAAATATTTTTCCCCTTACAAAAGGAAATCCTACTGTCTATATTTGGAGTTCAAACAGGAAAACATTTATGGATACTTAACAGATGTGTGAAAATCATCACTGAAATAAGTTGCAGATTTTACAAAGCCAAGCTTAAACAGTCACACTGCCATCACCATTCTTTTCTAACCAGTAAAAACCAGTCTCATTCTTATACCCAACAAATGCCTCTATTAATTTGTGATAACAACCAAGCTCTTAAAAAGTCTAAAACTGGATGGAGAAGAAGGAAAGAACATGAGGAGAAAGTTTCCTAACTGGACACTGAAACCTGTGGATGACAGTACATAGGATATTATTATTGTGACTGAGATGAATTTAATAAAACCCAGCATACTGACTGGAAAAATGCAGGTCCCTGATGATGGAAGACTTTTCAGACAAGACATTTTAAGTGTACACATATATGTACCTGAGTAATTTATAGCATTTACTTTAAAAACAAACCAAAACAAAGAATACAAGTACATTTTGTCACTTTATGATTCTGACACCTTTATAATTTATAAAGTTTCCAAAATGAAATATTAAATTTAATGTAAAAAACTTAACAGACAGCTTAAGCCACTGCATATAAATCTATTCAAAATCTTATATACACCCTTAGTATTAACAAGGGATACCAACCAGCAGAAATAGAAATGTTATTCTACTTTTAACTATCTTTGGAAAGTGTCAATAAAGCCCAAAGTGATTTTCATCCTGTAAAATAAAAATAGAGATAAAATTTTAATCCTTAAACATAAGTTTCTACCTTCAAAACATGGAAACAACCAAAGTGCCCTGCGACAGATGACTGGATAAAGAAGCTGTGGTACATATACACAATGGAATATTACTCAGCTGTAAGAAAAGATGAAATATTGCCATTTGCGACAAAATGGATGGACCTGGAGATCATCATGCTAAGTGAAATAAGCCAGACAGAAACAAACAAAGAACTGCATGATTTCACTCATATGCGGAATATAAAACTGAAAGCAAAGAAAAAAAGAAATGAACAAATAACCCATGGACACAATCAATAGTTTAATTTTTATTTGGGGACGAGTGGGTTAGGGAGGGGAGAAAGGGGAGGGGGTGGGAGAGGAGGGGTGGAAGCTAAATATCAGGTGATGGAAAGAGAAGTCACATTAGGTGGTGAACTTATTATACAAGAAGTTGACAATGCACTGTGGAATTGTATACCTGAAACCTAGGTAATCCTTGCTAACAGATGTCACCCCAATAAAAAAAAACAAAAAACGAAAAACAAACAAACAAACAAAAACAAAAACAAAACCAAAGTGTAACAAAATAAAACAAGACAAAACCCTGGAAAGTACACCATTCTTAATTTGGTGTAATTCCAGATATAAAATATGTGTTTCAATAAGATTCCACCTTTTAAGAGTCCCTGGACTTACAAGTTGTTTAACTCTAAAATAATTTCTGAGCCACAGAATGAAGCTTACTATCATAGTTTCTTACCCTCCAGCAAGAGGTTGCAGTTTCAAAATAGTTCTCATCTTACAAACGCAATCTAATATAACAGAAAGACAAATTCAAACTCCACAATAAAAAGGCACATGTCCCTTTGGTTTTAATTTTGAGAAATAGTTCAGGTTTGTGTTTGAACTCTGATGTAACCAAGAAGGCATTCCCTAGTCATGTTGAGTGATACTATTTTTATCTAATAATGAGCACAGTTCACACCTTGGTTGTCAACTCTGGTGCTGCAGCTTCAGCCAGAAAAACCTAAAATCAGGATACACTCCCGTGTCTTGGGTTCTGAAGATTTTTGGTACACCAGAGACCAGAGGGCAAAAGGCTGGGCCTAGAGGCTTCAGGGGATTTTGAGAAACCCCAAGAGTGGCTCTTCCTTCCCTCTTTTTATTTATGGTATGACTGTGTCCAGTTCACTCACAAGGCCCCTCACCTGAACCTAGACAATGACTCCACTCACTTTCAAAGAAAGACCCAGAGACTCCAAAAAGGCTGCCACCCCCCCCCATTTCCTGGGCCTGTGTTCCAGTGCTGCACATCATTTCTGCATGACCCAGAACTCTTAAACTTCAAAATGCCCTCTTCTTTGAGAAACCACTAGGTAGTAGAAAGCTTTTGCCAGGGATTTGGAGCACACTGAGTGCTGATAGAGTACAACTGAAAACAGGCTCTTCTGCAGAGAATCTTGTTGTCACTGGGTCCTATTCACATTATCTTACAGGGCAGAACCTGAGTCTTTGTCATCTGAAAACCATCCACCCTGGCAGTGTTTGCTTTTAGATTGAGCTTCACACAATGGAGACAAACAAATCAAAATTTGTTCTCTTCACGTGCCCAGAAATGACTCTGGTTCAGGCTAACCCCTTGGAACATGGCTCTTTCAGCCCATCAGCCTGGCAACTCCCCCCTTCTTATCTATGGGCACTGGGCATAATGCCCAGAGATTGGGTGTCCCTACACAATGACAGAGCTGCCTCCAACCATTTTATTTTGTTCACCTGATAACTTCTTATTATTTGTACTTCCAAGGTGGCAGTCATTGTGTGTGTGTGTGTGTGTGTGTGTGTGTGTGTGTGTGTGTATGCGCGCGTGTATGTGGTATGTGTGTTCACACACTTTTTTGTGTTGGGATGTTCAGAGAAAAAGACTCAGCATGAGAGGGTGTCCCCATATATAAGAAATTATATTTTCAAGATAAACCCCATGGACAGATTGTGCCAGAGCCCAGGGTCAGATTTGAAACAATGCCATTGAAGTACAAACTGAGAATGTAGCAAGGGCTTGGTTATTCAGACTTTGTACAATGGAATTATGATAATGCTCTGTTATAGGGCTGTTAAAAGGAGTATTGATACACCACCTACTATGATGCCTTGATCATAGTAATCACATGATCAAGGCTACCTGACATTAGTACTATTTTTTTAGTAGAAATCTGAGTAGGACAGCAGGGTCAGGCTCCTGCGGTGATCTCAAGGGTTCAGTGTGTGTGAAGGATTTTTTACAGAGGAAGGAAAGTTTTGGAAAAATGAAGAGAAATGTCCTTATCCTTTGAAAGAAATCTGTGTGCTTGCTTACAGTTGTGGGGTCTGGCTCTTCGAAGTGAAGTTGAAGATGGAATATGAGCACCTGTAGAGACTGTCATTAGCTTGTGTAAGAAAGCTGAGTTCTATTATTTAAGGCAATAATATGCTCACACTTCTCAGTGTCTCCTTAGTTTTCTTCACAGTGCAGGACATTTGAAACATTTGTGGAACCAAAACACGGGTATGGCTCTATGACTGGCCCGCAGAGGTCCCACTAAGGTGAGGCTACCAGGATCTTAGTGCTGTGAAAGACCAAAACAGAGAGCGGCCTTGTCTTTGCTGAGGTGAGAAGCATTTAAAGGAGAACAAGGTCTCTTGGGGCTTGAATGCTTCAGAAGCAGTGATGTGCTATAGGATACACAACTGATAGAGCCACTCGGAGTTTACCTGGCTTTCCTGCCTGATGTCATGCTGCACAGGACTCTACAGCTTCCATCGCAGCCTTCCAGGAAGCCAAAGAACAATCAGTGCCCCGGTCAGTTGAAAAAATCTCTCCTGCCCCCAGAGCCTGGCTAAACACAATGGTCTTTAAGACTCTTTTTATTCTCCACAACTTAACACTAGGTATTTTGGCAACACTATCTTCCCAGAGTGGCCGGGAGTTGTATGAGCCCCAATAGCCAGCCAGAGGTCATGGATGATGCGTGATAACCA
Source organism: Lyroderma lyra (assembly GCA_004026885.1). Taxonomy (NCBI): domain Eukaryota; kingdom Metazoa; phylum Chordata; class Mammalia; order Chiroptera; family Megadermatidae; genus Lyroderma; species Lyroderma lyra. The sequence continues at coordinate 28,663 of PVJL010005782.1, forward strand.
GGAGAGAAGTCACTGCACTCATGTGGCTCAAGTAAGTTGACACTCCCAGATTGAGCAAACAGATGTGCACACTTGCATCTGAGGTGCTGCATTTTTTGGAGATCCAGAAAGTTATGGAACCCAGTGGCTGCAATGGTCCTTCATTCTCCACCCAGGTCCAACATAAACTGTGAATTTCATAAACAGGTGGCTCTGCAAAGCTTTCAAAACCTATTTGTACAACAATGATGGTGACTTGGGGCATTTTGATTCTTAAAGTGCACCTCCACAGAGTCAGAGGCCAGACTTATTAATGAGGTGAGAGGTGAAAGTGTAATACAACTGAAGATCAGGTGAGAGCAGTCACAGCTGAAAAGGCTTTAAGTAGAAATTGCATGCCCTGAAAGGCTGGTTTGCATTCTCTGAGACTTGGTGTCCTGTCTTTGGTGTTTCTCTTCCCAGTTATACCAAGGGATAATTAGGAATTCTTTTTTTAGGGAAGGGGCCCCAACAATTTGAAGTTGGTGATCACTGCTACGGTTTTGCAGGTGTACATTTGCGAAATGCTTGCCATGGCAGAAATTGTGAACTTGGCTAAAGCTAGCTTGCCCTCTTCAAACTATTCTTTTAAAGTGCACATACAGCTTTAGACATCTTCACTTCACACACCTTGTGGGTTTTTAAACAATGGACATTGGTGTCCTGTGGCAGAAGTTGGGAAGCTACTATAAGGAGAAATTAGCTTTTGCCAGGTTGTTTTCATGGGTGGAAATGTTCATAGTAAAGCTATGGGTTCCAAGTTGAGCGGACCCAGTTTTTCCAGAAAACACATCCAGACAAAAGACAATGAAATATGAATAAGGCACCAGTGCAAATAGTAGCTATGCTTACTTAATCATCTGCACTTCTGCCATGAACTGTAACTGGTTGTTTGTATAAACATAAATCTCACAAAAATTTATAGTCCAAAGTCATTATTATAAATATAATTTTATTCTAATTTTTTGGTTATTTAGGTTAGATATAAATGCATACTTCTTTTCTGGTAGCAATAGTTGTAATTTTAGTGCCATCAGTTGTTTTGTTTTCAAAATTATATGATAGGCATCAGTTGTATAATATAAACATTATTAAAGTAAACTAATAATTCTCTTTCAATTATTCTAAGTTCAATAACTTCTTATAACTTTTATAGAAATTTCAATGTCTTCTTAGATTTTAAATATAGTCACACATGTTTTGGAGGTGATAGTTATTGTATATTTTTATAGAAATAATCCGTATTATATTTTCAATTAATTTTCATCATGCTATATTTCATTATGTAGTGAATTTTCTCTTCTTAGCTTTATATCCCATGTTAGAGTGCATGGGCAATAAAATTTGCTAAATATTTTTACTTCAAAGGAACTGTACATTTACATATACCATTTTATTACTGTAGTTCACCAATAAGTATCTGAAAAGATAAACAGGTTCATATTACTTGAAAAAGTAATACTATTTTTATGAAGTTATCCCAAAGTAATAAACCACTCTTAGGTGAACAACCTTAGAAGTGAAAATGTTCCTATGCACATTATATATTATATTAAAAAGCCAAATGCCATATGAAACATCACTTACAGAAAATGTCACATGATTTTTTTTCAATTAAATTCTATAACTCTAGGAAAACAAATAATTTCAGAAAGAGCAATGAGACAAAACACTCTAGTTCCAGTGAGTACCCTAGTAATTAGGTGACGTTGTTCATTGCAAAAGATTTATTTTTTTTGAGATTACTCTATGCTCAGTCATTACTGGACACCAATGGAAGTCAGGGCCCAAACGATCTTCATTAAAGTCTCTTTTCAACATTGCAGTGCACATACAAATACTCTCTCTCTCTCTCTCTCTCACACACACACACACACACACACACATACATACATACATACATACATATATATCTCTGTGTGAATATGTGTGTGTGTATATATATTTACAATTATTCTTGAATCCATTAGCATATAATTGTATAGTACTTTCAGGTTTATGACACAACATAGTGATTGCACATTTGTATACCTCACATTGTAATCACCACAATAATTCTTCTGTTATTGTACAAAGTTATCAAAATATTATTGACTATATTCCCTATGCTGAACTTTATAATACAGTTACAGTTTTATTTATTTATTTATTTATTTAATTTTTATTTATTTATTTTTTCTTTTTGGTATGTGGGTAGCTCCCTGGCTGGGAATCGAACCCAGGCTGCAGCACTGACAGCGCAAGCGCCGAAGCCTTAAGCCACTACACCATCAGGGAACTCCCAGTTTTTTTAAATTATAGGTACATTTTCAATAAAACATACAGAGAGAGGTTGTACTCCATCATTTCCTAAATTTCTCTGAGTGACTTTGGGTTTCTGGTGCCTTATTTAAAAAAGAAATGTGTAAAGGTCAGTGGAAAGTGTAATGAAAATATTCATAAAAATTATAAATAAGACTACTTTATTAGCAACTAAGGAATGCCTTATATGCACTCCTTCAGTTCTCTTTATAGGAGAATTGTGAAACTGAGTTCAAATGCACCATCAAGCTAATTCTGTAAAACATATTGAAGGATGAAATAACAGAGGTTTTACAGGTTTATTAACTTGCTGAGTGCCACAGAGCTAGTAAAAAATACAATAATATTTGTGCCCATGTTCTTTGCTAAGAAGATAACAGCTTGAGAGTGGTTGCTTGACTTCAAATAACACGGCATGTCTGTACAATTTTTCAGTCTTCTGCAAATCCCCATGACTGCTGGTAATTTAATATATTTACAAAAGTTCTTCATGTTATATATCTGGTATTCAATTCATCTGCAATTTCGATTTTATAACAATAATAAACACTTCAAATGAAAAAAATAAAAATTTACATCACTTCAAAAATTACATGGACTGAATAAAAACCTATTCTATGTTTCCATTAAGAGAAAATTTCTAGAATAAGCATGGGATCAAAGAGAGAAATTGATATCAGTTGTCAGGGCCTGGGGACAGAGAAGTGGGTAGTGGAAGTTTTCGGTGAGGAATTTTTATTTGGAAGATGAAATAGTTTATAACTACATAGTTATGATGGATGATCTAAATGCTCATGAATGTATACCTTGTCATGATAATTATTAAATTTTACACCTTAATATAAGGGATTATATTAATGTTGAAAAATTAAATTTAAAAACAAATAAGCAATAACAATAAAGGACAAATAAAAAAACATGTTTTGGTGAAGGACAGGATTGAATGTGTTGTACAGGAAACAGTGCCAGAGGCCATTTCAGATTATGCCACCACTACAGCAATGCTGGGCACAGTGACATTCCCAGGTTTTCTGGAAACAACAGAGCTGGTACATGTGACAGCTCATCTTCCAGTAGTGCTGAGTCTTTCGCTAGACCCAGATCTCTAGCAGAACCTGTTCCAGACACCTGCCCACCACCCCAGAGCTGCAGGTCTATCTAATGGTAATAGACCTGCAGTTCCATCACTATTAGACAAACCTGCAGCTCCGAAAAAGCTGCTTTGTGTGGACTCTGCTCAGTGTCAGGGTGTCTCTTTGATGCTGGCTGGTTCTTGCTCCTTCAATAGGCTTTTCAGGAGACATAAAAGCAAGTTCTGAGCTGTGTTGTGATTCCTGAGCTTGAATTGCAGTGGACACAGGAGCAAAAATGACCCACATCCTTTTTTAGGGTGCATTCCAAATCCAGGACCCATAACCAAGGCCTTGAGAAAAGCCACCTTCCGCGGGTGTAGGCCCAGATGGCAATCTGAGCCCCTTCTTTCCATCTGGCCGACTGCCAGTCTCTGGGGTTCCTCCTTGTATGTTTGGAAACAAGGCATCCCTCTGTGCTCTCAGGCCCTTTCAACCCTTAGGCTTTGCTCCCTTGAATTCAGGTCTTTGGGCTGGGTCAATGGAAGTTTAGCTTGGCACTCTAGGTCAAGGCCTTATGGCAAGACATGGAAGCAGACCCAGAAGTTTACTCTGGGAAATGATCTGACTAGTTTGTGGTCTGGTGGACCTGCCTGATCATTCCTGGGCATGGGTTTAAGTAAAGCATCATGGCAACATTCACCAAGGTTCTGTATTTGCCCTTGCTGGCATGAGAAGCATAGAGTGTGTGTCTCCATTGACTAGCTCATCACTGGTGTTTTGTCTGAAGCTCTGCAGTGACAGTGACCAGCATCTGGTGTGGAGGTATCACAGCCATTCTGCACACCTGACTTTGAGCTTCCAGAACAGGCACAGGCGGTCTCAGTATAGACCTCACCTCAGTGACATACCATTCCCCTGCATGGCTTAGAATAAACCCTAGGCAGAGTCATGCTATCCTCCACATCCCAGCCAGCCAAACTTGACCTGGAGTGTGAACTTGACCAGCCCCATAGGCTACTGAATTCTACTCAGCCAGCTTCTGCTCAGGGAATGCCCACCTTGGGTGGACACCCCAATGCCCACCGCACACACAGAACCATACACAGGGAAGAAATTTAAGGCTGTTCTGGTAAGCTTAGAGAACTGGCCTCTCTTGGTCTTGACCACACTCAGCCTCTTTGTGTTTCCTTCGCCTTACCCTGAAAATCGCCAGAGGCATTTGTAGTGAGAAAGGGTTTCAACTACATCCTTTCCTTAGTCCACATTTTACTGGGCAAGGACTTCTTTAAAATGTGGCTGCCTGGTTACGAAGGCTGCAAGTTTTGTTGGGCTCTATGATCAGGAAGTGAGATCACTGTCTTGGGATTTTTACCTGGGCTTCCTCTTAAAACAAGGCCTCTCCAAAGCCTCCCTGGGTTGATAACTGCTCACACATTTCCTTTTGCAGAGTGCATATGCAGCCACAACTGCACAGTGAGCCCCACATATTTGGAAGGTCTGAGTCCTGTCAGACCCCACAGTTGAGCTAAGGCCTAGCATTATTTTCTCACCAGTCATATGATTTGTGAACAAACCTGTTCTTTTAGGTTCTTTGTAGTTTCCCATCTGCACAGTGTTGGTCTTTCTAGCCTTCATTCCACAGGCTGTCATTACACTCTCTCTCTCTCTCTCTCTCTCTCTCTCTCTCTCTCTCTCTCACACACACACACACACACACACAAACACACACACACACACACACACACACACACACACAAATACTGGAAGTGTCTGGAACCTCTGGGCTAGGGTCACATGAGCACAAGCACAGATATAACAAAGGGGTGATAATGACAATGCTGGACACAGCACTGAACACAGTACAAACAGAACATGGTGGGTCTGCTCTGGCATCCGGTGACTGTCATTGATCCTCTTTCTTATTTTTTCAGAAAGGTTGAAATTAACTGGAATCTCAACACGGTCTTTTGGGGCATAGAATGTTACAAGGTCTTTCTTTATATTTATCATCATGTTTAAGCACCACATCTCAGTCTATGTGCTGGGCAGCCTCACAGTGACGGCCAGTGTGCCTAAGTCTACATGAAACATCCCTGTGCTAGCCTTTTTTCTTTAACCAGGATAAAATTTGTGACTCGGTTTTAAAATACATAATAGAATGGGGCCAAGTAATAGGTGTCATTTTAACACCAAATAATGAAATATTTATGACTCTGCTTGCTTTCTCTGTCTTTCCGTGTCTCCCTTTGTCTTCTGTTTCTCTCTCTGTAATTTTCTCTGATCCTTGGACCCTGTCTCTCTGTGTACATATGTCTCTCTTTGTCTGCCTCACGATTTATTTTTTATGTGTGTCTCTCTGTCTCTTTGATTTCATGTTCACGAAAGACAGAGTCACCTATTATGATCTGCCATATCAAACCCCAGTGCAAAATACAAATAAGCAATAACAAAAAATTTTCACCACCATAAAAAAACAATCCATCAGATTCCTCATGGAGCTTAGTCTTGACAAGTTATGCATGATGTCGCAAACAAAGACCACCTAGTATGAGCCTTAGCTGACAGTGAAGCCCAGACTCACAGGTAACCTTGAGACGGAGGCTGCCAGCTCTGGAAAACCTGGGTCCTGATCACACAGACTGAAATATGGTTCATGTTTGTTTCCATTAGCACTGTTTGAGGGAACTGTAGTAACTCAACTGACAACCAGCATATCCTAGCAGGTCAGGTCTGGCCCTGCCTTCCTTACCTTCCAGCACCCACCAGCCACCAGGACTTCTTTGTACCTTCTCTCTACACAAATGTTTTGTGTTTGTGCTATGAGTTCCTGTCCCTTTGAGCTCCCCCACACTAACACACTGTTTAGTGACTTCAGCAAGCATGTCTTCTCTTACTGCCTAATCACAGCACTAATGACACCCTGAAAGCCTTTTGGACATACCTAGAGTCTATGGTCCTCCCTACAGCACTCACTGTTCTCTTTCACATGAATTAGCCCTCATGCTACATCCATGTCTCTCTCATGGCTTTCAACTTTTGGGGGACTAAGTCCATGTGGGTACTCTCAGCCCTTCTTAAGTTGAGTGCAGAAGGCACCTAAGCTGAGAAAAATGTGTAAATGCCTCTAGTCTGTGAGCACCTTACATTGTAAAGATGGATGCTGATAATCACTGGTGCATGGTTCTCAGAGTCAAGAAACTCCCACAATGAACCCTTTTGTTTCTTAATTCTTGGGTCATTGAGCAAAGTGCGAACAGCTTGCCCTTTGTTGGTCTGCCCCAGTACTGCAGCCCCAGGCAGAAAATTCTGAAGTTGGAACACACACTTGTGTCTGGTTTTCTCAATGATTTTGGTACACCTAGGACTAGGGAGCAACGGGGCTGCACCTACTGGATCCATAAGTATGTGGAAAACCCCAAAGGGTACTCTCACTTTTCTCTCTTTGTCCACTGTTTTGGTTTGTCAAGTTCAGTCACAAGGCCTCTCACCTAACCTGGACAATGATTCAATCCAAATGAGAATCCTGAATCTTTAACAAGGCTGATATTGCCCCTCATTTCTGAGTCACTTTTCAAGTGTTCTGCAACATTTCTGCATGAACCAGGCCCATTAGCCTCCAACGTGCCCCCTGCTCAGAAGGAAATCTAGAGAGTAAAGCACATTGGCCAGGGACACAGAGCATACTGGGTCCTGACAGAGAAAAAGTGAAATCATGCCATTTTATGAACTGTGAGACTATTGCTGTCACCACATCTATGCACATTATCTTAGAGAAGAAGCTAAGGCATTTTTCCTTGAACCTCTCCACACTGCGTGTGTCTGCATGTAATTACAGTTGCACAGGTTGGAGACACAGAAACCACTCCTGTTTTGTTTTCAGGTGCTGTTTCAGGAAGACGCCTGAGCATGTGGCTTATTCTGCCCATTACCTTAGTGAATCTCCACACTCTGTTTATGGACTCGGCATGATGCCCAGAGAATGGGTGGTCCTGCATTAAGAGAGAACTGCCTCCAACCACTTCCATCTTTCTGTATGATAACGTCTTGGATTTGCATTTATCTTTGTATACCCAGGTAGGCAGTTATAGTGTGTGTGTGTGTGTGTGTGTGCGCGCGTGTGTGTGTGTGTGTATGTACATATGTGTGTGTATGTGTATATATATATTAAATATATATATAAATATAAATATATATATATATGTATATATGTATATTAAACACACACACACACACAGACACACACAAACACATAATGTGTGTTTGGTTATTCTCAGAGAAAATTACCAAACACGAGTGTTTGCTTCAGAATCTCAGAAATACTCATTTCCAAAGCAAACCACATTTACAGGATCAGCCAGTGCCCAGAGTCAGATCTAAGACATGGCCATTGAAGTACACACTGGAAATGTAGCAGTTGCTTGGTTATTCAGTTTTCATACCATGGAATCATGGTAATGCTCCATCATAGAGATGTGAAAAGAAGTAACAATACATTACTTATTATAATGCTACCTCATATTAGTAATATTTCTTTAGTATTTGATATGTGAGAGAGTTTTATAAACAGGCAGAAAAGTTTTGCAGAAATAGAGAAAAATGTCCTCATACTTTTAAAGAAATCTGTGTGTTTTCTTATATTGGTGAGGTCTCACTCTTCGAGGTAACACCTAAAATGTGATATGTGCACATGTAGAGCAGCAGCTCAGGTATAGATAGCTGACATCAATTTCTGAGGGTGGAGATGTGCTCACACTTTTATGTGTGTCACCTTAGTTTTCAACAAAGGTTGTATACTCCAACCATTTGGGAAACTCAATCAAACTCAGGTGTTGCACCCTGACTGACCAGTAATGACCACCCTGGGCCTGAGCTCCCAGGATCTTAGCACCGGAATAGAAAAACACAAGTTTTTGCCTTGTCTGTGCTCTGAAAATAGGTGTTTTAAGGCAACCAAGGTCTCTGGCAACTTGGAAGTTTCAGAAGCATGCTGAGTGTCATAAAACACAAAGGTGATAGAGCCATACAGCATTTGCCTCATCCAACATCAAGCCCCTTGGTACTGAAGTTTGCTATTGCATTTCACCAGGCAACACAGAAACCTTTATTGTCCCTTGCTATGTGGTCAGTCACAGCTAATTCTCCTCCTGCCCCAGTCAGTCTGAGAACAATGGTCTTCAAGATTCTCTTTATTCTCTGCATATTTATTGTAGGTATTCTGGGGAACCATCTTCCCAGAGTGACCTGGAGTGATCTGAGCCATGGCAGCCTGCACTGTGGTATTGTCTGAAGAGAAATAATCAAGCAAGAAGTCACTGTAGGGTATTACTTCAATACAGTGAGCCTTCCAGATGGCAGAAACAGATGTGTGTTCTTTTTTTTAATTCATTTTTATTGTTAGACTTATTGGGGTGACATCTGTTAGCAAGGATTACAAAGGTTACAGTCATACAATTCTACAGTGCATTGTCAACTTGATGTATAATAAGTTCTGGATTTGTGGTGCTGTCAAAGAGGAAAAGAACTGAAGTCCAGGTGAGGAAAGTCACATCTTGGAAGGCTTTAAGTAGGTGCTGCACATTCTGTCATGTTGGCTTGCATTCTCTGAGAATTGGCCTCTTGTCTCTGGGGTGTCTTCCAAGATATGATTGCAGATAATTTGGATTTTTTATTCTAGGAAAGCTGTCCCAATTTGCTTAAGTTCATGATAACTGGTAAGAGTTTTCAGGTGTACCTTTGTGAAATGACTGCCATGGTAGAAACTGTAAACTTGGCTAAAGCTACAATACCCCCTGTTCAAATCATTTTCCTGAGGCACTTACACAGTGTTCCACTGCTTCCCTCAGTGTGTTTCATGAATTTTTATTTATTTATAAATTTATTTATTTATTTATTTATTTATTTATTTATTTATTTATTTGGTATGTGGGAGTTCCGTAGCTGGGAATCAAACCCAGGCCGCAGTGTTGACAGCGCCAGCGCCGAAACCCTAAGCCACTACACCAACAGGGAACTCCCCTCATGGATTTTTAAACCAAGAACTTTGATGGCCTCTGGAAGAAGGTTGAGAAAAGATGAGAAAAACAAATTAGCGTTAGCTGTGTTGGTGACATTTATGGGAATGTTTATAGCAACAGTATAGGTAACAAATTGATGGTACTCAGATTTTACAGGAAATGAAACCAACCAAGGGACAATGAAAGACAAATGTGGCACCGTGCCAACAGTAGCTATTATAACTAAATGGTCTACACTTTTGCTGTAAATTCTAGCTGGTTGTTGGTATAAAAATGCATCTTACTATAATTTATAAAAAAAATGCCATTATTTTAATTTAAAATTTACTCTAAGTTTGTGGTTATTCATGTTAGAAATAAATTCACACTAGTTATTTTTGGTAACAGTAGTTGTTATTTTAGTATCATGAGTAGTTTTGTTATTAAAATTATTTGATAGAATAATTGTATAATATTAACATTATCTGTTGAAAATGATCTAAAAGGATTGTTCTTAAATTATTCTGGACTCAATTTTTTCTTCTAATTTTCATAGAAACACTGACATGTTCTTAGGTTTTAAATATCATGACAACGTTTTTCTGTAGATATTGTTATTTTACATTATATAGGAATAATCCACATTTTATTTTTAATTGATTTTTACCATATTATATTTAATTTTTCTATAGATTTTAATTTTTTTAATATTTACTGTTATAGTGCCTGTGTAATGAAATGGGCTAAATTCTTTAATTTTAAAGAAATTGTAGGTTTAAACATGCCATTTCTTTTACACTTGTTAACCAATAAGTATCTGAAACAATAAACAGGTTTATATCATTTTAAAAAGTAATATTATTTCTAAGAAGTCTTCCCAAAGTAATAAAACACTCTTAAGTGAACAACTTTAAAAGTGAAGATGTGTGCCAGCACAAGGGCAGCACTCCAAGAAATACTGAAGGAGGCTCTTTGACCTGAAACAAAACATCAGGAAAAATGGAATAAAGTTGAGGCAACAAGAAAGAAACAAAACAAAAACAAAAACAAACAAAGAAATAAGCAATGGCCACAGGAAATCCTCACATATCGATCATCACTCTAAATGTTAATGGACTGAACTCACCAATAAAAAGACACAGAGTAGCAGAGTGGATTAAAAAACAGAACCTATCCATATGCTGTCTCCAAGAAACACACCTCAGCCATAAAAACAAACACACACTCAGAGTGAAAGGATGGGAAACAATAGATATCTAATGAAATAAACTTCAGGTTAAAAAAGATACTAAAAGACAAGGATGGACATTACATAGTGATAAAAGGCACAATACAACAACAAGAAGACTGGACAATAATTAATATATATCCTCTCAACGAGGATGCACCAAAATATACAACAAAACTACTAACAGATTTGAAAGGCAAAACTGATGAACACACAATCATTGTGGAAGACTAAAACACCCCACTAACAGCCATGGACAGATCATCCAAACAGAAAATAAATAAGGAAACAACAGCTCTAAACTACACATTACAGCAATTTGACATAATTGACATTTACAGGACATTTCATCGAGCAAAAAGAGACTACTCCTTCTTTTCTAGTGCACATGGGACATTCTCAAGGATAGACCATATGCTGGGACACAAAAGTAGCCTCAGGAAACTCAAGAAGATCGAAATCATAACAAGTGTATTCTCAGATCACAAGGCTTTGAAATTGCAGATCAACTGTAAAAGGAAAAGGAGAGAGAAAAACATATACATGGAGATTAAACAACAGCTTATTAGAAAAGGACTGGATAAAAGAACAAATAAAAGATGGGATTAAAAAATATACAGAAACAAATGACAATGAAAATACAACGTATCAGAATTATTGGGACACAGCGAAAGCGGTAGTAAGAGGGAAATTTATATCACTACAGGCCTATCTTAAGAAACAAGAGAAATCACAAGTAAACACCTTAACATCCCATCTTATAGAACTAGAAGAAGAAGAGCAGACAAAACCCAAAGTCAGCAGAAGGAAAGAAATAATAAAAATTAAAGCAGAGCTATACCAATTAGAGAACAGAAGGACAATAGAAAAAATTAATATTACAAAGAGCTGGTTCGTTGAGAAAGTCAATAAAATTGACAAAACCCTGGCTAGACTAATCAAAGGATGAAAGGAAAGGACACAAATATCCAAAATTAGAAATGAAAGGGGAGAAATTACTACTGATACCAGAGAAATACAAAGGATTATAAGAAAATATTATGAAGAACTTTATGCTACGAAATTTAACAACCTAGAAGAAATGGACAAGTTTCTAGAAACTTATAGCCTACCTAGATTGAACCAAGAAGAACTGGCTAATCTAAATAGACCAATTGATAGTTAACAGAATAAAACAACTATCCATAATCTCCCTAAAGGCAAAACCCTGGACCAGATGGTTTCACCAATGAGTTCTACCAAGCATTCAAAGAAGAATTAACACCTATCCTCCTCCGACTCTTCCAAAAAAATGAAGAGGAAGCAGTACTTCTTTACTCGTTCTATGAGGCCAACATTACTGTAATATCAAAGCCTGCCAAAGACAACACAAAGAAAGAAAACTATAGACCAATGTCTCTGATGAACACAGATGCAAAAATTCTAAATAAAATATTAGCAAACAGAATACAAAAATGCATCAAAAAGATCATACATCAAGATCAAGTGGGATTCATCCCAGGAGCACAAGGATGGTTCCACATATGAAAATCAATCAATGTAATACACCACATAAATATAATCAAATATAAAGACCTTATGGTCATTTCAATTGATGCACAAAAAGCTTTTGATAAGATACAGCATCCATTTATGACCAAAACACTAAATAAAATAGGTATAGAAGGAAAATATTTCAACATAATGACGGCCATATATGACAAGCCCTAGGCTGACATCATACTGAATGGGTAAAAGTTGAAGCCTATTCCCCTAAAATCAGGAACAAGACAGGGATAACCCCTGACACCACTGCTATTTAATATTGTAGTGGAAGTTCTAGCCACAGCAATCAGGCAAGAGAAAGGAATCAAACGTATCCAAATTGGGAAAGAAGAGGTCAAATTGTCACTATTTGCAGATGACATGATCCTTTATATAAAAATTTTCAAAGATTCCACCAGGAAACTATTAGAAACAATAAACGAATATAGTAGAGTTGCAGGATACAAAATCAATGTACAAAAATCAACAGCATTCTTATATACAAACTACGAATCCACACCAAAAGAAATGAGGGAGTCAATTCCCTTTGCAATCACAACAAAAAGAATGAAATACCTGGGAATTAACCCAAGGAAGAACAAGACAGACCTATACACGAAAAACTATAAGACACTTTTGAAAGAAATTGAAACAGAGTTTAAGAGGTGGAAAAATATCCCCTGTTCATGAATAGGAAGACTTAACATTGTTAAAATGGCCATTCTGCCCAAAGGAATCTCCAGATTTAATGCAGTACCCATCAAAATCCCACAATCATACATTCGTGAAATAGATAAAAGAATTAGTAAATTTATATGGAACCGTAAAAGACCTCGAATTGCCAAAGCAATAATTCATAAAAAGAATAAGGCTGGTGGCATTACATTCCCTGACTTCAATTTATATTACAAAGCATCAATAGGGAAAACAGCTTGGTAATGGCAGAGGAACAGAAATATAGACCAATGGAATAGAACTGAAAACCCAGATATAAACCCTCAAATTTATGGAAAAATAATTTTCGATAAAGGAGCAAAAAATATACAATGGGGAAAAGACAGCCTCTTCAGTAGGTGTTGTTGGGAAAAATGGAAAAACATATGCAAAAGAATGAACTTGAGCTGTGACTCTCTCCATATACAAAAATTAACTCGAAATGGATTAAAGGCCTTTATATCAAACCTGCAACACTAAACTATATAGAAGAAAACATTGGTACTAAACTTATAGACCTAGCACTCAAGGAGGACTTCATGAACCTGACCTCGAAGGCAAGGGAAGTAAAAGCACAAATAAATGAATGGGATTATATCAAACTGAAAAGCTTCTGCAAAGCAAAAGAAACCATCAACAAGGCAAAGAGGCAGCCAACTGAATGGGAGAAAATATTTGCAAATAATGCATCAGATAAGGGTCTAATATCTAAAATACATAATGAACTATTAAGACTTAACAACAAAAAAAGAACAACCCAATTAAAAACACACTTCTCTCACGAAGAAATACAAATGGCCAGCAGACATATGAAAAAGTGCTCATCCACATTAGCTATCAGGGAAATGCAAATCAAAACCACAATGAGATTCCATCTCACACCTGTGAGAATGGCTGTTATCAACAAGACAAGGAACAACAAGTGCTGGAGAGGATGTGGAGAAAAACGAACTCTGGCACACTGCTGGTGGGAGTGCAAACTCGTGCAACCACTGTGGAAGGCAGTGTGGCGGTTCCTCAGAAAATTGGGAATGGAGCTACCATTTGACCCAGCAATCTCCCTTCTGGGGATCTACCCAAAAGACTTGAAAACCTTTGTCTGCAAAGACTTATGTACCCCAATGTTCATTGCAGCACTGTTCACAGTGGCCAAAACATGGAAACAACCCTGCGACACATGACTGGATAAAGAAGCTGTGGTATATATACACAAGGGAATATTACTAAGCTGTAGGAAAAGAGGAAATATTGCCATTTGCAACAAAATGGATGGACCTGGAGTTCATCAGGGTTAGTGAAATAAGCCAGACAGAAAAAACAAGGAACAGTATGACTTAAGTCATATGCGGAATGTAAAACTGAAAGCAACAAAGAGAAAATAAATGAACAAGCAAACAAAGAACCCATGGACACAATCAATAGTTCAATGTTTATTTGGGAACGAGTGGGTTAGGGAGGGGAAAAGCGGACGGGGTGGGAGAGGAGGGAGGGGAAGCTAAATATAATGTGATGGAAAGAGAACTCACACTGGGTGGTGAACTTATTATACAACAAGTTGACAATGCACTGTAGAATTGTATGCCTGAAACCTATGTAATCCTTGCTAAATAATGTCACCCCAATAAGTCTAACAATAAAAATGAATTAAAAAAAGAAAATTACTTTTGTACAAATAGAAAAAAAGTGAAGATGTGCACATGTGAATTATATAATGCAGTAAAAAGTCAGAAAGCATATGAAACATCACTAAAAGTCAGAAGATGTATGACATGATGTTTTAGAAAATTCAATAACTCTAAAAAACCCAAATCATTTCAGAAAAATCAACGAGGCAAAACACTCTAGCCTGAGGAAGTACACTAGTGATTAGGTGAGAGACGCCACTTTGGTCATTGCAAAGTGTGTTATTTTAAAGATAACTCTCTTTGAGTCATTACTGGAAACCAAAGTCAGCACACTAAAAAACAATTGTCCTTAATATCACTTTCCAAGTTTCAGTGTAGACAGCTCTTCTTAGGTGTATATATATTTTTTAATTTAAATATTATTCTTCAATATTTGATGCCATAAAATTTTATATTAGTTTCTGGTATAGAAAACAACATAGTAATTACATGTTTATATACCTCACAAAGGGATAACTTCAATAAGTCTAATAATCTATCAGTCACTGTAAATAATTTTTACAATTTTATTGACTATATTTCCTATGCTGTACATTACATTCCCATGAGTGATTTTTTTAAGCTCAGGCATATTTTCAATAAAATATAGAGAAAGAGAATGTCTACCTTAATTTCCTAAACTTCAGTGACCAGCATTGGATTTCTGGAGTCTTAATTAAAGCAGGAATGTGTGGCGATCGATGGAAAGTGTTACAGGAATATTGGTAGAAGGTATCAAAGAACTACTTCATTGGCAACTAAGCTGTATCTTGTGGGCATTCTTTTCGTTCCCTTTATAGAAAATTGCAAGACCTAATTAAAAAGCATGATCATGCTAATCCTGTAAAATATATTGAAAGCTGGAGAAACAGGTTTTACATGTTCACTAACATATCCAATGCCAGAGAGCTAGTAAAAAGTACAACAATATTTGACCCATGTTCTCTGCTTTGAAGGTAACCATGGGAGAATCCTAGTTTCGTGACTTCAGGTTAACAAAGTATCTTCATACTTTTATCAGACTTCTACCAATTTTCACAAGTGCTGGTTATTCACTTTATTTACAAGAGCCTTTTGTTTTACACATTTATATTCAATTCATCTGGAGTTACAATTTTTAAGTGCCAACAATAACAAAAGCAATTCCCAATGAAAACAAAGCAAAAAGTAAGGACTTAATTCAAAAACTCCATGAGCAGACAAGTAAGAAAATTAATTTTATGCTTAGAATAATTAGAAAAATCTAGAATAAGTATAGGATCTGAGAGAGAAATAGTTTAAGGTTGCCAGAGACTGAAAAAACACTGGAAAGTGAAGGGTTTGGTTGAGCAATTTTGTTTTGGAAGATGAAATATTTCAAAGCTTGAGAGTGAGGATGGATGAACTAAATTCCCATGACAGTACACTTTATTAGGATAATTATTAAACTTTACTATCATAAATTTAACACATTAAGGAAAGCTATTATATAAATGTATAAAAGTAAATTAAAGAACAAACAAAACAAAAACTAGAAGACAGTAAAAGAAATGTTCAGATGGGGGTTAGGATTGAAGGCATTGTGCAATGAACAGTACAGGTGTGTGTTCCCACTCTAGACACCACTGTAGAGGTACTGAGTGCAGTGACATCCCCAGGTGTCTTGGGAACACCAGAGCTAGCACTGCTGACTGCTTATTTCCCAGGTGTGCTGAGTTCTTTGCCAGGCCCAAGTTCTTTCCAGGACCTGTTCCAGAAACCTGATCCCCACCACTCCAGAGATGAAGGCCTATCTGATGGTGATAAACTTGCAGTTTCATCACCATGAGGTAAACATGAAGCTCTGGAGCAACTGCTCACGGTGGACTTTTTTTAGGATCTGCATGTGGCTTTGACATTGGCTGGTTTCTCCTTCTGCAATGGGCTTCTCAAAAGACATAAGTGCAGTGTCTGGACTGAGCTATGATTTCTGAGCTGGAGCTGAAGTGCGGACAGAAGAAAAGGTGACATACCTTTTTACTTTCCAGGTTCATTCCGAACGTAGAATATATGACCAAGGCTCTCAGAGTAACCACCTACCCAGGGTGAAGGCACAGATGTTGGTCTGAGTCCTGTATTTTAGTCTGGTCCAATGCCAGCCTGTGGGGCTTCTCCCTGTGTGTGTGATCCTGAGTCCTCTTGGCTTGTGTGTGGCTCCCACAGGCCCTTTTCAGCATGATGCTCTGCCTCGTCGGAATCTAGGTCCTCAGGCTGAGTCAGCAGAAGTTGAGCTTAGCACTCTAGGTTAAAGCTTGTGGTTTTACATGCACAAAAAACTGGAGGCGCCTTACTAAGAGGCAAAGATGTTG
Organism: Lyroderma lyra; assembly: GCA_004026885.1. Classification (NCBI taxonomy): domain Eukaryota; kingdom Metazoa; phylum Chordata; class Mammalia; order Chiroptera; family Megadermatidae; genus Lyroderma; species Lyroderma lyra. The sequence continues at coordinate 45,505 of PVJL010005782.1, forward strand.
TCCAGGCTGGTGGCCTAGCATGGCCATTTCTGGGCCCTAATTTCAGAGACACCTCCAAGGTGACACTCACTGAAGTTCTGCGCTGGCCCTTGGTGGCATGATGTACTTGCCTCTCATGTGATAGACATGGAGTGGGTGATACCATTGACTAAATCATTGCCAATCTCCTCTCTTGAGCTCTGCAGTGACCCAGATCAGCAGCATGTGAAGAGGCATCAGAGCCTTTCTGCCTACCTGTCCTTGAGCTTCCAAATCATAAGCAGGTTGTGTCAACACAGACCTCAACTCAGTGGTATGACATTCCCATGGAGTGCTTGAAATACACCCCAGGCAGAGTAGCTACATCTTCCACATCCCAGCTAGCCACCCTTGATCTGGAATGTAAACTTGACAAGACTTTTGGGCTGCTGAGCCCTCTGCAGCTAGTTATGCCCTCCTTACATGTACAGCTCCCCACCAGCACCACACACACACAAACACACACAGTGAAGAAATGTAATGGTGTCAAGGTGGGATCAGTGTGCTGTCCTAATTTTTGCCTTGACCACCCTGGGCCGTCTTGTGTTACCTTTGGTTTTCTTTGAAAAATGACCAGAGGTTTTGGAGTGAGACCTGAACAATAACTGGGGCAAGGGAAAGGATTTAAACAATGGGCTTTTCTGAGGCCAACTCCGTGGGACCTGGTGACACATGAAGTAGGTATTTTACTACTTCGAATGTATCTAGCCAAGTGAGCTGAACAGGGGCTTCTCTAGACTGTGGCTGTCTGGTTGCCAGGGTTTCAAATTCTGTTGGTCTCTATGATCAAGAAGTGCAGTCATAGAATGCTTTTCATTCTCTGAGACAAGGCCTCCCCAAGGACTCTTTTGTTGGTGCCAATGTGTGTAAGGGTTTCATACACAGGCAGGAAAGTTTGTAGAAATGAAGGAAAGTGTCCTCATTATTTGAAGGGAAACTGTGTGCTTGCTGACAACGGTGGAATCTGACTTCGATGTGACACATAAAATGGGATATGTGCACCTGTGAAGGCTTTCAGCTCATGTAAAAAAGGCTGAGGCAAATTTCTGAGGGCACAGATGCACTCACACATCTCAGCATCATGTTAGTTCCCAGCACAGTGCTGGACACTCCAAACATTGCCGCAAATTAGTCAAAACTCAAGTGTGGTGCTCTGACTGACCACACTAAATAGATGGCTCCCATTATCACAGTTCTGTGAGAGAAAAGGCCAGGGACTCACCTTCCTTCTATCAAGGTGCTCAGGTTGTAGAAATTTGGAGGCATCCAATGTCTTCTGCATTTGTTTTGAAACAGCAGTGTACTTGCTGAATTAGAACACATATTTAACAGAGCCTTGCCATGTTACCTCAGCTCCCCCACTTGCCACCAGGTAGGGTTGTACTCAAGGCTCCTATTGCAGCAGCCACTGGGCAGAGCAGGAATCCTCAAGGTTCCAGGCACTTGGGTCAATTCCAGCAAACTTTCCCACCACTCACCCTGAAATTGGCATAAAAATTTTGGTACTCTCTTTTTCTCTGCATCTGCAGCACAAATATTTTGGGGCAGTCATCTTCTTTAAATTCTTTGGAGTGGTATGAGCTCTGGCTACCAACGCTGGAGTTATGGCTGACGTGGGGAAACCGGAAAAAATGTCCTGCATGTGGGGTGAAATGATTAATGTGCACAATTAGATTTATGGTGATGAACATTTTTGGAGATCCTGGGCCGTACCTGATGGAAGCGATGACAACGTGTTTAATGCTGGAGCCTACTCCATCACAGGCTTTAGGTTTTGTAGAACACGTAGCTGTGGGACACATTCAAAACACTGATGGGAAAAAATGGCTGCAATTTGGGGCTTCTCAATTGAAAAATGAAAAAGTGGAAAACTAAATTTCTTAATGCGGTTGGACTGGGAGAAATGAAAGTGGGGGAGAATGGAATGGGGAAGGAAGGAGGGCCGTAGGGTGGAGTTGTGGGTGGGAAGGCTCTAAGTAGGAATTTACACCCTGCAAAGCTGGTTTTAGTTATTTGAGATTGGGTCTTTATATCCATCCTCTTTTCCTAGTTGTGCTTGGAGATGTTATGGCATTCCAATCCCAGGGAAGCTACCTGGACTTGCTTAAGCTCAAGATCATTGACAGGGTTTTAGAGTTTTACACAGCAGACTCTCCAGAGTTTTATGAAATGTGTGCCATGGCAGAACAATGTTAATTTGGCTAAAGCTAATGTACCCCCATTCTATCCACTCACCCAGACAAATGCACACAGCTTCAGATGGGTTCTATCCATGTACCTCATGGGTTTTCCCACCACTGAAGGTGGCAAACTGTCACAGGGAATTGGGGAGAGAGGAGAAAAAAAAGTTAAACTGGGTGGGTGATGAGGGGTTGGGTGTTCATAGCAATGCTATGGCTAAGGAGTTGTGGGTACCCAGTTGTTCCAGAAAATGCTGCCGGACAAGAGAAAATGGCATATGGATAAAGCACCAGTACAAACAGGCTTTCTGCTAGCGGAATTGTTTACACTTTTGCCATTAATTCTAGCTGTTGTTTTTGGGTAAAAAAAAATGAAGTCATACTAATTTATAGTTCATATTACTATTGTAATTGAAATTTTATTTATTCTAATTTTGTGGGTATTGGGGTTTGATATAAATGCATACTGGTTATTTCTGTTAGCAACAGTCATAATTTTAGTGGCATCAATTGTTTAATTTTCAAAATGATATTATGTGCATCAGGTTTTGTAACATAAAATTTATCTTTTTATAAAGGAAAGATGTAAAACGATTCTCCTCAAAAATCCTGGAATCAATGTGTTATGGTAATTTATATATAAATATCAGTATCTTCTTTGTTTCTAAATATGGTCATATTTGTGTTTCTTGCAGATTGTTAGAAATGCTGAGAGCAAGGTACTTGAGTCCAAGTCAGAGTTTAACAAAATTTTATTAAGAGCATCTGAATGCAGATGGGCTGAAGTCAAAAAGAGCTTCAGCATGGACATCTATTGTAGCAAGGGTTTTATTGGGAGGGAAGGAGGCATTTCTGAAGAAAGGTACTGCTGTGCTGGCCAAATCATCCCGTTGGAAGAGCAGTGTATATGCTATTATCTCAGTGGGTCTTGCTGTACCAAAAAGGGTGTTACATGTCTTGGCAGAGGTATTACTTTTCTCCAGATCTCAGGAAGCAGCCAAATTTACAGGGGTGAGGTTGCCTAGCATGTTTGCAGACCTTATATTTTCAGACCCTTGATTATATAAAATAAAGGGGAACAAGAAAGTGAGAGAAGAGGAAGGAAATATAATATCAATTCCTGCTGGCTGCTTCCTGCTGAGAGTGGGTGTAGAGGAGAATTTATGTACAGCACTAAGGATAGGGTTGATAATGGGATCTGGTTCATTTTAGTAATAAAATTTAGTTCATTCGATGATGTGTCAGAGCCTGCCTCTGATTCTGCAAGAAAGGCATGAATATCAGAAACAGACAATGTTGAAATAATAAAAGTTAAAAATTATAAGGCCTGGGACAGCAGGAGAAAGAATAGTGAAAGAAACCATGAATTAGTAGCCCATGAAAATGGCTGAAATGTTCTTAGATTTGAGGCTCATTCTGATATTTCTCAGATATTTGCTTGGATTTGTCCTGACTTATTAACATAGAAACAACATTTCTTCTTTAAGTAGAGTCTAATTCCTCCTTTATCAGCCATGTGGACATCTAAATTGCAGAAACCTGGGAGGATTGATGCAGGTTCAAGGTCTGCTCAGCTGCTTCCTGCAGCCTAGTAGCCTTGCTCTGCCTTCTGAACTAGCTGAGAGGAGTGCTGGATTTGGGAGTTTTTCTTTTCACTGCTGGATTTGACATCCACACAGATCTTAATTCTCTGGTAAGTCAAGAGATCTCTTCTCCTTCCCTGGTTCCTCAGACTCACCCCTCATGATTCTCATCTATCAGCCCTCCAAAGTCCAAGAGCTAAGCCAAAGAATCCCCTTTCCCTTTGCCTTCATCTCTTACTGGGGTGGGGGCACCTAACTGATTTGAGGGTTCTCTCTTTAGTTCTTTATCTTTTGAGGTGTGAATGCTTTTTCAACTGAGTTGAACCTCTCAAGACTTAGAGATTTTATTTATCACTCTTTGGGCCATGGCAAACTCTCAAACTCTTCCCCCCTAAAAATACCCATTAAAGTTACCTTCTGCACAATCTTAGCCCCTGAGGTCTGTTTGAAGAGAATTGGACTAAGCACCTTGTCATTTATTGTAACATAGCATGACCACAATATAAACCACACAATAGCTAACACTGGCCAGAGAATGGCACTTTTATCATTTTCCGTAGTGTTGTGGTTATCACGTTCGCCTCACACATTTCATTTTTTTTAATGAAATCTCTCTGATAAAAAATGCACCTTGGATCCTACTCTACTTACCCAATTATTTATACTAAGAAATTTAAATATACAGTGATCTTAAGAAAAGAAACTATAGTTATCTTTTAGGCTGTCAGGTTCCTAAAACTGCTGTTTTATATAAATCCATGTTATAAAAAACAGAAGTACAATAAAGTATGGGGTTACATGCCAAAGTTTAAAAATAAAAAAGATGCTATTATATGTTTAAAAGAGGAAAACCTATATTAAAGCAATTTTCACCTGTGTATAATGGAATAAGAAGGCTGACACAAAGTATTGAAATGTATGTACTTAATACTCCACAATCAAAAGGGATTGTAAATTGTTATTAATTTCAAAATTCTGTAGTCAAATATCATACCACATCCATGCTAAAGTTAAAAATTTTTAAATGAGGTATTTCTTGCTCTTAAAATCTCTTACTATGTTCTGTATTACTGTGTGATTTTCTTCTTTTTGAATGAGATATCTCATGGTGTAAAAACTCTTATTATGCTCGATGTTGTTTGGAAATTTCTCTAAATCCCAAACCACGTTACAGTGCAGCTGTGTCCTAGGAACTCATGTTTTGTAATGGTTTCTTCCAATTCTCAAGCCGTGTCATAAAAGTGCAGTATTATACGTGGGTTGCCTGCATTTCCTGTTTAGTCCTGGGAGGGTATAAGAAGGAAATGAGAGTCTTATGATGAGAACTAATGGCCCTCTCCTGAGTGGATATAGAAAGAGCTAGGTATGTCACCTCAGATTGAAATACTTGAGCCTTTTTAGGAAATATCCAGTACTGTTTCTCAGCAAGAAAGTTGAGAAGTTGAAACTTATGTTGCTTGGATAGTCTTGGTGAGAAATTACAAAGTAACATATCCTCTGCATATTGTAATATAGCAATGGGTAAAAGGTCACACTCTCTGAGGTTGGAATCTAAGGCCTGGCTGAAGAAATGAGGGCTGTCCTGAAAACTCTGTGGTAAAACATTCTATGTGAGCAGTTGAGAGGTAGGAGTGTTGAGATTAGTGCAGGTAAATGCAAATAGGCCTTGTGAATTAGCATGTAAAGGAAAAGTGAAGGATGCATCTTTCAGATGAGGTTATAGGTGCAGCTGATTTTTTTTAAAGAGAAAGTATACGTGTTTATGGGGGACTTGTGTGTCAAAGGAGATGTTGAGAGAGAAGAAGAGTTATGATAGGTTGACGACCTCTATTTCTTTCCAAGAAGATTGGCAAGGTTAGTAGAAGATCCTTTACGTGGATCTTTGCAGCAGGGTGATGTCTAGCCTTAGAGAAAATGGAAGTTTCCCAGACTATAGGACAAACCTTAGTAGATGGAAGAGAAAAAGAGGTCGCTGCAGACATTGGAGACCAAAAGTGTTCAGAGAGAAGTAAGAAAGTGGTTGTCTCTGCTCATGGGCCTAGAAGAGTAGCAGTGGCTCAAAATTGGGACAGGATATCTCATCCAATCAGTGGACTGGGTCAATAGGGAGTACCAGGAAGAAGTTGGTGAACAACATGTCCTGATAGTAACAAGTGAGAAGTGGAGTAGCTAGTGGTTGAGAGACTACTGTATCAAACTTACAATAGAGATTTGGGAGGGACAGGTTGACCTGCATATTTAGGTGAGGCTGAATAAGTAGTCTCCATGTTTAAAAAAAAAAAGGATGTTGTCTTATCTGCTACCATCAAGTTATCCAGAGGCTACGATGAATTGATAGATGTGGAAGCTTTTGTGTCCAGACACCATCAATCATCAAAAACAAGATTGAACAGAGTTGGTAGAAATAAAGCTATAGTCTCTGTAGAGCTCTGAGGACAGAAAGGTGTTCTGTCATGTCCATGCTACTCACACAGTGGGCATGGTCCCAGAGGAGACTGTGGGTGTGGGCATTGCTTTGTCCAATTGTCAGTATTGATTGCCACATTTAAAACATGGACCAGGGAAAGCCCTAAATCCCTTTGTAGTCCTAGGTGCCTGGCCCCCAGAGGGCTTGTTAATGACAGAAGCAAGTATCTGATATTTGTTTCTGTAACAAGTATTTCTCAATTTGATTGTTGAAAACCTTAAATGCAAGGTATGAAAAGTCTGTGTCTGGGATCTGAGGGCCCTCCTCTAGCTTTTGAAACTTATGTAGAACACAGTGCCAATTGAGAAATAAAATGTATATGGAGAAGAATAAGTCCCTCCTAAGAGTTGGGATGTCTGTTAGTATATTTTTGGAGAGCTTCAGTTAACTTAGTGAGAAATAAAACTGTGTTCTAATCAGGGCATTAGGTGATTACCATTAGCATTTCCAAATTGACAGCTTAAATTGATGTTATGTGCAGTTCTGCTATAAGGCAGGGGATCATATGGCTTATGCATCTAGGACCCGAGCCACAGACTAGTATTTCCATCTTGGGTCCTCACAGAAAATGGCTTCTGCTTCCATGGGGTGGGCCTGATCTTGTCTATTTAACTTATCAGCATAAGCTTGAGCATTGAGCCAGACTCTCTCTCTTACCGCATAGTTAAGAGTAGAGGACAGATTAATGCAAAGATCATGCTAGGTAAGATCATAGGATTGAATGAGGAAAATTTCTTAGTATAAGTATTTGGATAAGTAGAGAAGGATCCAAGGTGCAATTTTTATCAGAGAGATGTCATTAAGAGAAAAGGAACTGTGAACTAAAATGATGTCCTCAGCACCAGCCACCTACTTAAATGGAAATGGGGGCAGGTGACAAAGCATGGGTGGATAGAAATCAAGAAATAGGAGTAAAATGAAAGAAAGTAGAGACCTTGGCAGCTGAGGGTTTAGGAGGATTTTGAGGATCATATGGTGAGAAAGGATGATGATCCACAGGATGAATATCCAGATGTGGGTGTGGGCATTGGGTTTTCTGATACAAAGTCCAGTGGAGGGAGTTTAGAAGGCCCCAGTTTGGGCTCTGAGTCTGGATGTTCAGAGTCCATTTAGAGAATCAGATACGTGGAGCAAGACTGACATAGGGTCCTGTGCAGAGTGCAAAAATCCTTGGATATGAAGAACTTCAGACCACTTTCCAGTCCATTGACAGAAACTGTTGAGGTCCATGAGCACATCATGATCAAAAGTTCCATTCTCTGGCCAGTGTTAGCTATTGTGTGGTTTATATTGTGGTCATGCTATGTTACAATAAATGACAAGGTGCTTAGTCCAATTCTCTTCAAACAGACCTCAGGGGCTAAGATTGTGCAGAAGGTAACTTTAATGGGTATTTTTAGGGGGGAAGAGTTTGAGAGTTTGCCATGGCCCAAAGAGTGATAAATAAAATCTCTAAGTCTTGAGAGGTTCAACTCAGTTGAAAAAGCATTCACACCTCAAAAGATAAAGAACTAAAGAGAGAACCCTCAAATCAGTTAGGTGCCCCCACCCCAGTAAGAGATGAAGGCAAAGGGAAAGGGGATTCTTTGGCTTAGCTCTTGGACTTTGGAGGGCTGATAGATGAGAATCATGAGGGGTGAGTCTGAGGAACCAGGGAAGGAGAAGAGATCTCTTGACTTACCAGAGAATTAAGATCTGTGTGGATGTCAAATCCAGCAGTGAAAAGAAAAACTCCCAAATCCAGCACTCCTCTCAGCTAGTTCAGAAGGCAGAGCAAGGCTACTAGGCTGCAGGAAGCAGCTGAGCAGACCTTGAACCTGCATCAATCCTCCCAGGTTTCTGCAATTTAGATGTCCACATGGCTGATAAAGGAGGAATTAGACTCTACTTAAAGAAGAAATGTTGTTTCTATGTTAATAAGTCAGGACAAATCCAAGCAAATATCTGAGAAATATCAGAATGAGCCTCAAATCTAAGAACATTTCAGCCATTTTCATGGGCTACTAATTCATGGTTTCTTTCACTATTCTTTCTCCTGCTGTCCCAGGCCTTATAATTTTTAACTTTTATTATTTCAACATTGTCTGTTTCTGATATTCATGCCTTTCTTGCAGAATCAGAGGCAGGCTCTGACACATCATCGAATGAACTAAATTTTATTACTAAAATGAACCAGATCCCATTATCAACCCTATCCTTAGTGCTGTACATAAATTCTCCTCTACACCCACTCTCAGCAGGAAGCAGCCAGCAGGAATTGATATTATATTTCCTTCCTCTTCTCTCACTTTCTTGTTCCCCTTTATTTTATATAATCAAGGGTCTGAAAATATAAGGTCTGCAAACATGCTAGGCAACCTCACCCCTGTAAATTTGGCTGCTTCCTGAGATCTGGAGAAAAGTAATACCTCTGCCAAGACATGTAACACCCTTTTTGGTACAGCAAGACCCACTGAGATAATAGCATATACACTGCTCTTCCAACGGGATGATTTGGCCAGCACAGCAGTACCTTTCTTCAGAAATGCCTCCTTCCCTCCCAATAAAACCCTTGCTACAATAGATGTCCATGCTGAAGCTCTTTTTGACTTCAGCCCATCTGCATTCAGATGCTCTTAATAAAATTTTGTTAAACTCTGACTTGGACTCAAGTACCTTGCTCTCAGCATTTCTAACAATCTGCAAGAAACACAAATATGACCATATTTAGAAACAAAGAAGATACTGATATTTATATATAAATTACCATAACACATTGATTCCAGGATTTTTGAGGAGAATCGTTTTACATCTTTCCTTTATAAAAAGATAAATTTTATGTTACAAAACCTGATGCACATAATATCATTTTGAAAATTAAACAATTGATGCCACTAAAATTATGACTGTTGCTAACAGAAATAACCAGTATGCATTTATATCAAACCCCAATACCCACAAAATTAGAATAAATAAAATTTCAATTACAATAGTAATATGAATTATAAATTAGTATGACTTCATTTTTTTTTACCCAAAAACAACAGCTAGAATTAATGGCAAAAGTGTAAACAATTCCGCTAGCAGAAAGCCTGTTTGTACTGGTGCTTTATCCATATTCCATTTTCTCTTGTCCGGCAGCATTTTCTGGAACAACTGGGTACCCACAACTCCTTAGCCATAGCATTGCTATGAACACCCAACCCCTCATCACCCACCCAGTTTAACTTTTTTTTCTCCTCTCTCCCCAATTCCCTGTGACAGTTTGCCACCTTCAGTGGTGGGAAAACCCATGAGGTACATGGATAGAACCCATCTGAAGCTGTGTGCATTTGTCTGGGTGAGTGGATAGAATGGGGGTACATTAGCTTTAGCCAAATTAACATTGTTCTGCCATGGCACACATTTCATAAAACTCTGGAGAGTCTGCTGTGTAAAACTCTAAAACCCTGTCAATGATCTTGAGCTTAAGCAAGTCCAGGTAGCTTCCCTGGGATTGGAATGCCATAACATCTCCAAGCACAACTAGGAAAAGAGGATGGATATAAAGACCCAATCTCAAATAACTAAAACCAGCTTTGCAGGGTGTAAATTCCTACTTAGAGCCTTCCCACCCACAACTCCACCCTACGGCCCTCCTTCCTTCCCCATTCCATTCTCCCCCACTTTCATTTCTCCCAGTCCAACCGCATTAAGAAATTTAGTTTTCCACTTTTTCATTTTTCAATTGAGAAGCCCCAAATTGCAGCCATTTTTTCCCATCAGTGTTTTGAATGTGTCCCACAGCTACGTGTTCTACAAAACCTAAAGCCTGTGATGGAGTAGGCTCCAGCATTAAACACGTTGTCATCGCTTCCATCAGGTACGGCCCAGGATCTCCAAAAATGTTCATCACCATAAATCTAATTGTGCACATTAATCATTTCACCCCACATGCAGGACATTTTTTCCGGTTTCCCCACGTCAGCCATAACTCCAGCGTTGGTAGCCAGAGCTCATACCACTCCAAAGAATTTAAAGAAGATGACTGCCCCAAAATATTTGTGCTGCAGATGCAGAGAAAAAGAGAGTACCAAAATTTTTATGCCAATTTCAGGGTGAGTGGTGGGAAAGTTTGCTGGAATTGACCCAAGTGCCTGGAACCTTGAGGATTCCTGCTCTGCCCAGTGGCTGCTGCAATAGGAGCCTTGAGTACAACCCTACCTGGTGGCAAGTGGGGGAGCTGAGGTAACATGGCAAGGCTCTGTTAAATATGTGTTCTAATTCAGCAAGTACACTGCTGTTTCAAAACAAATGCAGAAGACATTGGATGCCTCCAAATTTCTACAACCTGAGCACCTTGATAGAAGGAAGGTGAGTCCCTGGCCTTTTCTCTCACAGAACTGTGATAATGGGAGCCATCTATTTAGTGTGGTCAGTCAGAGCACCACACTTGAGTTTTGACTAATTTGCGGCAATGTTTGGAGTGTCCAGCACTGTGCTGGGAACTAACATGATGCTGAGATGTGTGAGTGCATCTGTGCCCTCAGAAATTTGCCTCAGCCTTTTTTACATGAGCTGAAAGCCTTCACAGGTGCACATATCCCATTTTATGTGTCACATCGAAGTCAGATTCCACCGTTGTCAGCAAGCACACAGTTTCCCTTCAAATAATGAGGACACTTTCCTTCATTTCTACAAACTTTCCTGCCTGTGTATGAAACCCTTACACACATTGGCACCAACAAAAGAGTCCTTGGGGAGGCCTTGTCTCAGAGAATGAAAAGCATTCTATGACTGCACTTCTTGATCATAGAGACCAACAGAATTTGAAACCCTGGCAACCAGACAGCCACAGTCTAGAGAAGCCCCTGTTCAGCTCACTTGGCTAGATACATTCGAAGTAGTAAAATACCTACTTCATGTGTCACCAGGTCCCACGGAGTTGGCCTCAGAAAAGCCCATTGTTTAAATCCTTTCCCTTGCCCCAGTTATTGTTCAGGTCTCACTCCAAAACCTCTGGTCATTTTTCAAAGAAAACCAAAGGTAACACAAGACGGCCCAGGGTGGTCAAGGCAAAAATTAGGACAGCACACTGATCCCACCTTGACACCATTACATTTCTTCACTGTGTGTGTTTGTGTGTGTGTGGTGCTGGTGGGGAGCTGTACATGTAAGGAGGGCATAACTAGCTGCAGAGGGCTCAGCAGCCCAAAAGTCTTGTCAAGTTTACATTCCAGATCAAGGGTGGCTAGCTGGGATGTGGAAGATGTAGCTACTCTGCCTGGGGTGTATTTCAAGCACTCCATGGGAATGTCATACCACTGAGTTGAGGTCTGTGTTGACACAACCTGCTTATGATTTGGAAGCTCAAGGACAGGTAGGCAGAAAGGCTCTGATGCCTCTTCACATGCTGCTGATCTGGGTCACTGCAGAGCTCAAGAGAGGAGATTGGCAATGATTTAGTCAATGGTATCACCCACTCCATGTCTATCACATGAGAGGCAAGTACATCATGCCACCAAGGGCCAGCGCAGAACTTCAGTGAGTGTCACCTTGGAGGTGTCTCTGAAATTAGGGCCCAGAAATGGCCATGCTAGGCCACCAGCCTGGACAACATCTTTGCCTCTTAGTAAGGCGCCTCCAGTTTTTTGTGCATGTAAAACCACAAGCTTTAACCTAGAGTGCTAAGCTCAACTTCTGCTGACTCAGCCTGAGGACCTAGATTCCGACGAGGCAGAGCATCATGCTGAAAAGGGCCTGTGGGAGCCACACACAAGCCAAGAGGACTCAGGATCACACACACAGGGAGAAGCCCCACAGGCTGGCATTGGACCAGACTAAAATACAGGACTCAGACCAACATCTGTGCCTTCACCCTGGGTAGGTGGTTACTCTGAGAGCCTTGGTCATATATTCTACGTTCGGAATGAACCTGGAAAGTAAAAAGGTATGTCACCTTTTCTTCTGTCCGCACTTCAGCTCCAGCTCAGAAATCATAGCTCAGTCCAGACACTGCACTTATGTCTTTTGAGAAGCCCATTGCAGAAGGAGAAACCAGCCAATGTCAAAGCCACATGCAGATCCTAAAAAAAGTCCACCGTGAGCAGTTGCTCCAGAGCTTCATGTTTACCTCATGGTGATGAAACTGCAAGTTTATCACCATCAGATAGGCCTTCATCTCTGGAGTGGTGGGGATCAGGTTTCTGGAACAGGTCCTGGAAAGAACTTGGGCCTGGCAAAGAACTCAGCACACCTGGGAAATAAGCAGTCAGCAGTGCTAGCTCTGGTGTTCCCAAGACACCTGGGGATGTCACTGCACTCAGTACCTCTACAGTGGTGTCTAGAGTGGGAACACACACCTGTACTGTTCATTGCACAATGCCTTCAATCCTAACCCCCATCTGAACATTTCTTTTACTGTCTTCTAGTTTTTGTTTTGTTTGTTCTTTAATTTACTTTTATACATTTATATAATAGCTTTCCTTAATGTGTTAAATTTATGATAGTAAAGTTTAATAATTATCCTAATAAAGTGTACTGTCATGGGAATTTAGTTCATCCATCCTCACTCTCAAGCTTTGAAATATTTCATCTTCCAAAACAAAATTGCTCAACCAAACCCTTCACTTTCCAGTGTTTTTTCAGTCTCTGGCAACCTTAAACTATTTCTCTCTCAGATCCTATACTTATTCTAGATTTTTCTAATTATTCTAAGCATAAAATTAATTTTCTTACTTGTCTGCTCATGGAGTTTTTGAATTAAGTCCTTACTTTTTGCTTTGTTTTCATTGGGAATTGCTTTTGTTATTGTTGGCACTTAAAAATTGTAACTCCAGATGAATTGAATATAAATGTGTAAAACAAAAGGCTCTTGTAAATAAAGTGAATAACCAGCACTTGTGAAAATTGGTAGAAGTCTGATAAAAGTATGAAGATACTTTGTTAACCTGAAGTCACGAAACTAGGATTCTCCCATGGTTACCTTCAAAGCAGAGAACATGGGTCAAATATTGTTGTACTTTTTACTAGCTCTCTGGCATTGGATATGTTAGTGAACATGTAAAACCTGTTTCTCCAGCTTTCAATATATTTTACAGGATTAGCATGATCATGCTTTTTAATTAGGTCTTGCAATTTTCTATAAAGGGAACGAAAAGAATGCCCACAAGATACAGCTTAGTTGCCAATGAAGTAGTTCTTTGATACCTTCTACCAATATTCCTGTAACACTTTCCATCGATCGCCACACATTCCTGCTTTAATTAAGACTCCAGAAATCCAATGCTGGTCACTGAAGTTTAGGAAATTAAGGTAGACATTCTCTTTCTCTATATTTTATTGAAAATATGCCTGAGCTTAAAAAAATCACTCATGGGAATGTAATGTACAGCATAGGAAATATAGTCAATAAAATTGTAAAAATTATTTACAGTGACTGATAGATTATTAGACTTATTGAAGTTATCCCTTTGTGAGGTATATAAACATGTAATTACTATGTTGTTTTCTATACCAGAAACTAATATAAAATTTTATGGCATCAAATATTGAAGAATAATATTTAAATTAAAAAATATATATACACCTAAGAAGAGCTGTCTACACTGAAACTTGGAAAGTGATATTAAGGACAATTGTTTTTTAGTGTGCTGACTTTGGTTTCCAGTAATGACTCAAAGAGAGTTATCTTTAAAATAACACACTTTGCAATGACCAAAGTGGCGTCTCTCACCTAATCACTAGTGTACTTCCTCAGGCTAGAGTGTTTTGCCTCGTTGATTTTTCTGAAATGATTTGGGTTTTTTAGAGTTATTGAATTTTCTAAAACATCATGTCATACATCTTCTGACTTTTAGTGATGTTTCATATGCTTTCTGACTTTTTACTGCATTATATAATTCACATGTGCACATCTTCACTTTTTTTCTATTTGTACAAAAGTAATTTTCTTTTTTTAATTCATTTTTATTGTTAGACTTATTGGGGTGACATTATTTAGCAAGGATTACATAGGTTTCAGGCATACAATTCTACAGTGCATTGTCAACTTGTTGTATAATAAGTTCACCACCCAGTGTGAGTTCTCTTTCCATCACATTATATTTAGCTTCCCCTCCCTCCTCTCCCACCCCGTCCGCTTTTCCCCTCCCTAACCCACTCGTTCCCAAATAAACATTGAACTATTGATTGTGTCCATGGGTTCTTTGTTTGCTTGTTCATTTATTTTCTCTTTGTTGCTTTCAGTTTTACATTCCGCATATGACTTAAGTCATACTGTTCCTTGTTTTTTCTGTCTGGCTTATTTCACTAACCCTGATGAACTCCAGGTCCATCCATTTTGTTGCAAATGGCAATATTTCCTCTTTTCCTACAGCTTAGTAATATTCCCTTGTGTATATATACCACAGCTTCTTTATCCAGTCATGTGTCGCAGGGTTGTTTCCATGTTTTGGCCACTGTGAACAGTGCTGCAATGAACATTGGGGTACATAAGTCTTTGCAGACAAAGGTTTTCAAGTCTTTTGGGTAGATCCCCAGAAGGGAGATTGCTGGGTCAAATGGTAGCTCCATTCCCAATTTTCTGAGGAACCGCCACACTGCCTTCCACAGTGGTTGCACGAGTTTGCACTCCCACCAGCAGTGTGCCAGAGTTCGTTTTTCTCCACATCCTCTCCAGCACTTGTTGTTCCTTGTCTTGTTGATAACAGCCATTCTCACAGGTGTGAGATGGAATCTCATTGTGGTTTTGATTTGCATTTCCCTGATAGCTAATGTGGATGAGCACTTTTTCATATGTCTGCTGGCCATTTGTATTTCTTCGTGAGAGAAGTGTGTTTTTAATTGGGTTGTTCTTTTTTTGTTGTTAAGTCTTAATAGTTCATTATGTATTTTAGATATTAGACCCTTATCTGATGCATTATTTGCAAATATTTTCTCCCATTCAGTTGGCTGCCTCTTTGCCTTGTTGATGGTTTCTTTTGCTTTGCAGAAGCTTTTCAGTTTGATATAATCCCATTCATTTATTTGTGCTTTTACTTCCCTTGCCTTCGAGGTCAGGTTCATGAAGTCCTCCTTGAGTGCTAGGTCTATAAGTTTAGTACCAATGTTTTCTTCTATATAGTTTAGTGTTGCAGGTTTGATATAAAGGCCTTTAATCCATTTCGAGTTAATTTTTGTATATGGAGAGAGTCACAGCTCAAGTTCATTCTTTTGCATATGTTTTTCCATTTTTCCCAACAACACCTACTGAAGAGGCTGTCTTTTCCCCATTGTATATTTTTTGCTCCTTTATCGAAAATTATTTTTCCATAAATTTGAGGGTTTATATCTGGGTTTTCAGTTCTATTCCATTGGTCTATATTTCTGTTCCTCTGCCATTACCAAGCTGTTTTCCCTATTGATGCTTTGTAATATAAATTGAAGTCAGGGAATGTAATGCCACCAGCCTTATTCTTTTTATGAATTATTGCTTTGGCAATTCGAGGTCTTTTACGGTTCCATATAAATTTACTAATTCTTTTATCTATTTCACGAATGTATGATTGTGGGATTTTGATGGGTACTGCATTAAATCTGGAGATTCCTTTGGGCAGAATGGCCATTTTAACAATGTTAAGTCTTCCTATTCATGAACAGGGGATATTTTTCCACCTCTTAAACTCTGTTTCAATTTCTTTCAAAAGTGTCTTATAGTTTTTCGTGTATAGGTCTGTCTTGTTCTTCCTTGGGTTAATTCCCAGGTATTTCATTCTTTTTGTTGTGATTGCAAAGGGAATTGACTCCCTCATTTCTTTTGGTGTGGATTCGTAGTTTGTATATAAGAATGCTGTTGATTTTTGTACATTGATTTTGTATCCTGCAACTCTACTATATTCGTTTATTGTTTCTAATAGTTTCCTGGTGGAATCTTTGAAAATTTTTATATAAAGGATCATGTCATCTGCAAATAGTGACAATTTGACCTCTTCTTTCCCAATTTGGATACGTTTGATTCCTTTCTCTTGCCTGATTGCTGTGGCTAGAACTTCCACTACAATATTAAATAGCAGTGGTGTCAGGGGTTATCCCTGTCTTGTTCCTGATTTTAGGGGAATAGGCTTCAACTTTTACCCATTCAGTATGATGTCAGCCTAGGGCTTGTCATATATGGCCGTCATTATGTTGAAATATTTTCCTTCTATACCTATTTTATTTAGTGTTTTGGTCATAAATGGATGCTGTATCTTATCAAAAGCTTTTTGTGCATCAATTGAAATGACCATAAGGTCTTTATATTTGATTATATTTATGTGGTGTATTACATTGATTGATTTTCATATGTGGAACCATCCTTGTGCTCCTGGGATGAATCCCACTTGATCTTGATGTATGATCTTTTTGATGCATTTTTGTATTCTGTTTGCTAATATTTTATTTAGAATTTTTGCATCTGTGTTCATCAGAGACATTGGTCTATAGTTTTCTTTCTTTGTGTTGTCTTTGGCAGGCTTTGATATTACAGTAATGTTGGCCTCATAGAACGAGTAAAGAAGTACTGCTTCCTCTTCATTTTTTTGGAAGAGTCGGAGGAGGATAGGTGTTAATTCTTCTTTGAATGCTTGGTAGAACTCATTGGTGAAACCATCTGGTCCAGGGTTTTGCCTTTAGGGAGATTATGGATAGTTGTTTTATTCTGTTAACTATCAATTGGTCTATTTAGATTAGCCAGTTCTTCTTGGTTCAATCTAGGTAGGCTATAAGTTTCTAGAAACTTGTCCATTTCTTCTAGGTTGTTAAATTTCGTAGCATAAAGTTCTTCATAATATTTTCTTATAATCCTTTGTATTTCTCTGGTATCAGTAGTAATTTCTCCCCTTTCATTTCTAATTTTGGATATTTGTGTCCTTTCCTTTCATCCTTTGATTAGTCTAGCCAGGGTTTTGTCAATTTTATTGACTTTCTCAACGAACCAGCTCTTTGTAATATTAATTTTTTCTATTGTCCTTCTGTTCTCTAATTGGTATAGCTCTGCTTTAATTTTTATTATTTCTTTCCTTCTGCTGACTTTGGGTTTTGTCTGCTCTTCTTCTTCTAGTTCTATAAGATGGGATGTTAAGGTGTTTACTTGTGATTTCTCTTGTTTCTTAAGATAGGCCTGTAGTGATATAAATTTCCCTCTTACTACCGCTTTCGCTGTGTCCCAATAATTCTGATACGTTGTATTTTCATTGTCATTTGTTTCTGTATATTTTTTAATCCCATCTTTTATTTGTTCTTTTATCCAGTCCTTTTCTAATAAGCTGTTGTTTAATCTCCATGTATATGTTTTTCTCTCTCCTTTTCCTTTTACAGTTGATCTGCAATTTCAAAGCCTTGTGATCTGAGAATACACTTGTTATGATTTCGATCTTCTTGAGTTTCCTGAGGCTACTTTTGTGTCCCAGCATATGGTCTATCCTTGAGAATGTCCCATGTGCACTAGAAAAGAAGGAGTAGTCTCTTTTTGCTCGATGAAATGTCCTGTAAATGTCAATTATGTCAAATTGCTGTAATGTGTAGTTTAGAGCTGTTGTTTCCTTATTTATTTTCTGTTTGGATGATCTGTCCATGGCTGTTAGTGGGGTGTTTTAGTCTTCCACAATGATTGTGTGTTCATCAGTTTTGCCTTTCAAATCTGTTAGTAGTTTTGTTGTATATTTTGGTGCATCCTCGTTGAGAGGATATATATTAATTATTGTCCAGTCTTCTTGTTGTTGTATTGTGCCTTTTATCACTATGTAATGTCCATCCTTGTCTTTTAGTATCTTTTTTAACCTGAAGTTTATTTCATTAGATATCTATTGTTTCCCATCCTTTCACTCTGAGTGTGTGTTTGTTTTTATGGCTGAGGTGTGTTTCTTGGAGACAGCATATGGATAGGTTCTGTTTTTTAATCCACTCTGCTACTCTGTGTCTTTTTATTGGTGAGTTCAGTCCATTAACATTTAGAGTGATGATCGATATGTGAGGATTTCCTGTGGCCATTGCTTATTTCTTTGTTTGTTTTTGTTTTTGTTTTGTTTCTTTCTTGTTGCCTCAACTTTATTCCATTTTTCCTGATGTTTTGTTTCAGGTCAAAGAGCCTCCTTCAGTATTTCTTGGAGTGCTGCCCTTGTGCTGGCACACATCTTCACTTTTAAAGTTGTTCACTTAAGAGTGTTTTATTACTTTGGGAAGACTTCTTAGAAATAATATTACTTTTTAAAATGATATAAACCTGTTTATTGTTTCAGATACTTATTGGTTAACAAGTGTAAAAGAAATGGCATGTTTAAACCTACAATTTCTTTAAAATTAAAGAATTTAGCCCATTTCATTACACAGGCACTATAACAGTAAATATTAAAAAAATTAAAATCTATAGAAAAATTAAATATAATATGGTAAAAATCAATTAAAAATAAAATGTGGATTATTCCTATATAATGTAAAATAACAATATCTACAGAAAAACGTTGTCATGATATTTAAAACCTAAGAACATGTCAGTGTTTCTATGAAAATTAGAAGAAAAAATTGAGTCCAGAATAATTTAAGAACAATCCTTTTAGATCATTTTCAACAGATAATGTTAATATTATACAATTATTCTATCAAATAATTTTAATAACAAAACTACTCATGATACTAAAATAACAACTACTGTTACCAAAAATAACTAGTGTGAATTTATTTCTAACATGAATAACCACAAACTTAGAGTAAATTTTAAATTAAAATAATGGCATTTTTTTTATAAATTATAGTAAGATGCATTTTTATACCAACAACCAGCTAGAATTTACAGCAAAAGTGTAGACCATTTAGTTATAATAGCTACTGTTGGCACGGTGCCACATTTGTCTTTCATTGTCCCTTGGTTGGTTTCATTTCCTGTAAAATCTGAGTACCATCAATTTGTTACCTATACTGTTGCTATAAACATTCCCATAAATGTCACCAACACAGCTAACGCTAATTTGTTTTTCTCATCTTTTCTCAACCTTCTTCCAGAGGCCATCAAAGTTCTTGGTTTAAAAATCCATGAGGGGAGTTCCCTGTTGGTGTAGTGGCTTAGGGTTTCGGCGCTGGCGCTGTCAACACTGCGGCCTGGGTTTGATTCCCAGCTACGGAACTCCCACATACCAAATAAATAAATAAATAAATAAATAAATAAATAAATAAATTTATAAATAAATAAAAATTCATGAAACACACTGAGGGAAGCAGTGGAACACTGTGTAAGTGCCTCAGGAAAATGATTTGAACAGGGGGTATTGTAGCTTTAGCCAAGTTTACAGTTTCTACCATGGCAGTCATTTCACAAAGGTACACCTGAAAACTCTTACCAGTTATCATGAACTTAAGCAAATTGGGACAGCTTTCCTAGAATAAAAAATCCAAATTATCTGCAATCATATCTTGGAAGACACCCCAGAGACAAGAGGCCAATTCTCAGAGAATGCAAGCCAACATGACAGAATGTGCAGCACCTACTTAAAGCCTTCCAAGATGTGACTTTCCTCACCTGGACTTCAGTTCTTTTCCTCTTTGACAGCACCACAAATCCAGAACTTATTATACATCAAGTTGACAATGCACTGTAGAATTGTATGACTGTAACCTTTGTAATCCTTGCTAACAGATGTCACCCCAATAAGTCTAACAATAAAAATGAATTAAAAAAAAGAACACACATCTGTTTCTGCCATCTGGAAGGCTCACTGTATTGAAGTAATACCCTACAGTGACTTCTTGCTTGATTATTTCTCTTCAGACAATACCACAGTGCAGGCTGCCATGGCTCAGATCACTCCAGGTCACTC
The DNA here is from genome assembly GCA_004026885.1 of Lyroderma lyra. Taxonomy (NCBI): domain Eukaryota; kingdom Metazoa; phylum Chordata; class Mammalia; order Chiroptera; family Megadermatidae; genus Lyroderma; species Lyroderma lyra. The sequence continues at coordinate 65,537 of PVJL010005782.1, forward strand.
TGGGAAGATGGTTCCCCAGAATACCTACAATAAATATGCAGAGAATAAAGAGAATCTTGAAGACCATTGTTCTCAGACTGACTGGGACAGGAGGAGAATTAGCTGTGACTGACCACATAGCAAGGGACAATAAAGGTTTCTGTGTTGCCTGGTGAAATGCAATAGCAAACTTCAGTACCAAGGGGCTTGATGTTGGATGAGGCAAATGCTGTATGACTCTATCACCTTTGTGTTTTATGACACTCAGCATGCTTCTGAAACTTCCAAGTTGCCAGAGACCTTGGTTGCCTTAAAACACCTATTTTCAGAGCACAGACAAGGCAAAAACTTGTGTTTTTCTATTCCAGTGCTAAGATCCTGGGAGCTCAGGCCCAGGGTGGTCATTACTGGTCAGTCAGGGTGCAACACCTGAGTTTGATTGAGTTTCCCAAATGGTTGGAGTATACAACCTTTGTTGAAAACTAAGGTGACACACATAAAAGTGTGAGCACATCTCCACCCTCAGAAATTGATGTCAGCTATCTATACCTGAGCTGCTGACAACCTCTACATGTGCACATATCACATTTTAGGTGTTACCTCGAAGAGTGAGACCTCACCAATATAAGAAAACACACAGATTTCTTTAAAAGTATGAGGACATTTTTCTCTATTTCTGCAAAACTTTTCTGCCTGTTTATAAAACTCTCTCACATATCAAATACTAAAGAAATATTACTAATATGAGGTAGCATTATAATAAGTAATGTATTGTTACTTCTTTTCACATCTCTATGATGGAGCATTACCATGATTCCATGGTATGAAAACTGAATAACCAAGCAACTGCTACATTTCCAGTGTGTACTTCAATGGCCATGTCTTAGATCTGACTCTGGGCACTGGCTGATCCTGTAAATGTGGTTTGCTTTGGAAATGAGTATTTCTGAGATTCTGAAGCAAACACTCGTGTTTGGTAATTTTCTCTGAGAATAACCAAACACACATTATGTGTTTGTGTGTGTCTGTGTGTGTGTGTGTGTTTAATATACATATATACATATATATATATATTTATATTTATATATATATTTAATATATATATACACATACACACACATATGTACATACACACACACACACACGCGCGCACACACACACACACACACACACTATAACTGCCTACCTGGGTATACAAAGATAAATGCAAATCCAAGACGTTATCATACAGAAAGATGGAAGTGGTTGGAGGCAGTTCTCTCTTAATGCAGGACCACCCATTCTCTGGGCATCATGCCGAGTCCATAAACAGAGTGTGGAGATTCACTAAGGTAATGGGCAGAATAAGCCACATGCTCAGGCGTCTTCCTGAAACAGCACCTGAAAACAAAACAGGAGTGGTTTCTGTGTCTCCAACCTGTGCAACTGTAATTACATGCAGACACACGCAGTGTGGAGAGGTTCAAGGAAAAATGCCTTAGCTTCTTCTCTAAGATAATGTGCATAGATGTGGTGACAGCAATAGTCTCACAGTTCATAAAATGGCATGATTTCACTTTTTCTCTGTCAGGACCCAGTATGCTCTGTGTCCCTGGCCAATGTGCTTTACTCTCTAGATTTCCTTCTGAGCAGGGGGCACGTTGGAGGCTAATGGGCCTGGTTCATGCAGAAATGTTGCAGAACACTTGAAAAGTGACTCAGAAATGAGGGGCAATATCAGCCTTGTTAAAGATTCAGGATTCTCATTTGGATTGAATCATTGTCCAGGTTAGGTGAGAGGCCTTGTGACTGAACTTGACAAACCAAAACAGTGGACAAAGAGAGAAAAGTGAGAGTACCCTTTGGGGTTTTCCACATACTTATGGATCCAGTAGGTGCAGCCCCGTTGCTCCCTAGTCCTAGGTGTACCAAAATCATTGAGAAAACCAGACACAAGTGTGTGTTCCAACTTCAGAATTTTCTGCCTGGGGCTGCAGTACTGGGGCAGACCAACAAAGGGCAAGCTGTTCGCACTTTGCTCAATGACCCAAGAATTAAGAAACAAAAGGGTTCATTGTGGGAGTTTCTTGACTCTGAGAACCATGCACCAGTGATTATCAGCATCCATCTTTACAATGTAAGGTGCTCACAGACTAGAGGCATTTACACATTTTTCTCAGCTTAGGTGCCTTCTGCACTCAACTTAAGAAGGGCTGAGAGTACCCACATGGACTTAGTCCCCCAAAAGTTGAAAGCCATGAGAGAGACATGGATGTAGCATGAGGGCTAATTCATGTGAAAGAGAACAGTGAGTGCTGTAGGGAGGACCATAGACTCTAGGTATGTCCAAAAGGCTTTCAGGGTGTCATTAGTGCTGTGATTAGGCAGTAAGAGAAGACATGCTTGCTGAAGTCACTAAACAGTGTGTTAGTGTGGGGGAGCTCAAAGGGACAGGAACTCATAGCACAAACACAAAACATTTGTGTAGAGAGAAGGTACAAAGAAGTCCTGGTGGCTGGTGGGTGCTGGAAGGTAAGGAAGGCAGGGCCAGACCTGACCTGCTAGGATATGCTGGTTGTCAGTTGAGTTACTACAGTTCCCTCAAACAGTGCTAATGGAAACAAACATGAACCATATTTCAGTCTGTGTGATCAGGACCCAGGTTTTCCAGAGCTGGCAGCCTCCGTCTCAAGGTTACCTGTGAGTCTGGGCTTCACTGTCAGCTAAGGCTCATACTAGGTGGTCTTTGTTTGCGACATCATGCATAACTTGTCAAGACTAAGCTCCATGAGGAATCTGATGGATTGTTTTTTTATGGTGGTGAAAATTTTTTGTTATTGCTTATTTGTATTTTGCACTGGGGTTTGATATGGCAGATCATAATAGGTGACTCTGTCTTTCGTGAACATGAAATCAAAGAGACAGAGAGACACACATAAAAAATAAATCGTGAGGCAGACAAAGAGAGACATATGTACACAGAGAGACAGGGTCCAAGGATCAGAGAAAATTACAGAGAGAGAAACAGAAGACAAAGGGAGACACGGAAAGACAGAGAAAGCAAGCAGAGTCATAAATATTTCATTATTTGGTGTTAAAATGACACCTATTACTTGGCCCCATTCTATTATGTATTTTAAAACCGAGTCACAAATTTTATCCTGGTTAAAGAAAAAAGGCTAGCACAGGGATGTTTCATGTAGACTTAGGCACACTGGCCGTCACTGTGAGGCTGCCCAGCACATAGACTGAGATGTGGTGCTTAAACATGATGATAAATATAAAGAAAGACCTTGTAACATTCTATGCCCCAAAAGACCGTGTTGAGATTCCAGTTAATTTCAACCTTTCTGAAAAAATAAGAAAGAGGATCAATGACAGTCACCGGATGCCAGAGCAGACCCACCATGTTCTGTTTGTACTGTGTTCAGTGCTGTGTCCAGCATTGTCATTATCACCCCTTTGTTATATCTGTGCTTGTGCTCATGTGACCCTAGCCCAGAGGTTCCAGACACTTCCAGTATTTGTGTGTGTGTGTGTGTGTGTGTGTGTGTGTGTTTGTGTGTGTGTGTGTGTGTGTGTGAGAGAGAGAGAGAGAGAGAGAGAGAGAGAGAGAGAGTGTGTGTAATGACAGCCTGTGGAATGAAGGCTAGAAAGACCAACACTGTGCAGATGGGAAACTACAAAGAACCTAAAAGAACAGGTTTGTTCACAAATCATATGACTGGTGAGAAAATAATGCTAGGCCTTAGCTCAACTGTGGGGTCTGACAGGACTCAGACCTTCCAAATATGTGGGGCTCACTGTGCAGTTGTGGCTGCATATGCACTCTGCAAAAGGAAATGTGTGAGCAGTTATCAACCCAGGGAGGCTTTGGAGAGGCCTTGTTTTAAGAGGAAGCCCAGGTAAAAATCCCAAGACAGTGATCTCACTTCCTGATCATAGAGCCCAACAAAACTTGCAGCCTTCGTAACCAGGCAGCCACATTTTAAAGAAGTCCTTGCCCAGTAAAATGTGGACTAAGGAAAGGATGTAGTTGAAACCCTTTCTCACTACAAATGCCTCTGGCGATTTTCAGGGTAAGGCGAAGGAAACACAAAGAGGCTGAGTGTGGTCAAGACCAAGAGAGGCCAGTTCTCTAAGCTTACCAGAACAGCCTTAAATTTCTTCCCTGTGTATGGTTCTGTGTGTGCGGTGGGCATTGGGGTGTCCACCCAAGGTGGGCATTCCCTGAGCAGAAGCTGGCTGAGTAGAATTCAGTAGCCTATGGGGCTGGTCAAGTTCACACTCCAGGTCAAGTTTGGCTGGCTGGGATGTGGAGGATAGCATGACTCTGCCTAGGGTTTATTCTAAGCCATGCAGGGGAATGGTATGTCACTGAGGTGAGGTCTATACTGAGACCGCCTGTGCCTGTTCTGGAAGCTCAAAGTCAGGTGTGCAGAATGGCTGTGATACCTCCACACCAGATGCTGGTCACTGTCACTGCAGAGCTTCAGACAAAACACCAGTGATGAGCTAGTCAATGGAGACACACACTCTATGCTTCTCATGCCAGCAAGGGCAAATACAGAACCTTGGTGAATGTTGCCATGATGCTTTACTTAAACCCATGCCCAGGAATGATCAGGCAGGTCCACCAGACCACAAACTAGTCAGATCATTTCCCAGAGTAAACTTCTGGGTCTGCTTCCATGTCTTGCCATAAGGCCTTGACCTAGAGTGCCAAGCTAAACTTCCATTGACCCAACCCAAAGACCTGAATTCAAGGGAGCAAAGCCTAAGGGTTGAAAGGGCCTGAGAGCACAGAGGGATGCCTTGTTTCCAAACATACAAGGAGGAACCCCAGAGACTGGCAGTCGGCCAGATGGAAAGAAGGGGCTCAGATTGCCATCTGGGCCTACACCCACGGAAGGTGGCTTTTCTCAAGGCCTTGGTTATGGGTCCTGGATTTGGAATGCACCCTAAAAAAGGATGTGGGTCATTTTTGCTCCTGTGTCCACTGCAATTCAAGCTCAGGAATCACAACACAGCTCAGAACTTGCTTTTATGTCTCCTGAAAAGCCTATTGAAGGAGCAAGAACCAGCCAGCATCAAAGAGACACCCTGACACTGAGCAGAGTCCACACAAAGCAGCTTTTTCGGAGCTGCAGGTTTGTCTAATAGTGATGGAACTGCAGGTCTATTACCATTAGATAGACCTGCAGCTCTGGGGTGGTGGGCAGGTGTCTGGAACAGGTTCTGCTAGAGATCTGGGTCTAGCGAAAGACTCAGCACTACTGGAAGATGAGCTGTCACATGTACCAGCTCTGTTGTTTCCAGAAAACCTGGGAATGTCACTGTGCCCAGCATTGCTGTAGTGGTGGCATAATCTGAAATGGCCTCTGGCACTGTTTCCTGTACAACACATTCAATCCTGTCCTTCACCAAAACATGTTTTTTTATTTGTCCTTTATTGTTATTGCTTATTTGTTTTTAAATTTAATTTTTCAACATTAATATAATCCCTTATATTAAGGTGTAAAATTTAATAATTATCATGACAAGGTATACATTCATGAGCATTTAGATCATCCATCATAACTATGTAGTTATAAACTATTTCATCTTCCAAATAAAAATTCCTCACCGAAAACTTCCACTACCCACTTCTCTGTCCCCAGGCCCTGACAACTGATATCAATTTCTCTCTTTGATCCCATGCTTATTCTAGAAATTTTCTCTTAATGGAAACATAGAATAGGTTTTTATTCAGTCCATGTAATTTTTGAAGTGATGTAAATTTTTATTTTTTTCATTTGAAGTGTTTATTATTGTTATAAAATCGAAATTGCAGATGAATTGAATACCAGATATATAACATGAAGAACTTTTGTAAATATATTAAATTACCAGCAGTCATGGGGATTTGCAGAAGACTGAAAAATTGTACAGACATGCCGTGTTATTTGAAGTCAAGCAACCACTCTCAAGCTGTTATCTTCTTAGCAAAGAACATGGGCACAAATATTATTGTATTTTTTACTAGCTCTGTGGCACTCAGCAAGTTAATAAACCTGTAAAACCTCTGTTATTTCATCCTTCAATATGTTTTACAGAATTAGCTTGATGGTGCATTTGAACTCAGTTTCACAATTCTCCTATAAAGAGAACTGAAGGAGTGCATATAAGGCATTCCTTAGTTGCTAATAAAGTAGTCTTATTTATAATTTTTATGAATATTTTCATTACACTTTCCACTGACCTTTACACATTTCTTTTTTAAATAAGGCACCAGAAACCCAAAGTCACTCAGAGAAGTTTAGGAAATGATGGAGTACAACCTCTCTCTGTATGTTTTATTGAAAATGTACCTATAATTAAAAAAAACTGGGAGTTCCCTGATGGTGTAGTGGCTTAAGGCTTCGGCGCTTGCGCTGTCAGTGCTGCAGCCTGGGTTCGATTCCCAGCCAGGGAGCTACCCACATACCAAAAAGAAAAAATAAATAAATAAAAATTAAATAAATAAATAAATAAATAAAACTGTAACTGTATTATAAAGTTCAGCATAGGGAATATAGTCAATAATATTTTGATAACTTTGTACAATAACAGAAGAATTATTGTGGTGATTACAATGTGAGGTATACAAATGTGCAATCACTATGTTGTGTCATAAACCTGAAAGTACTATACAATTATATGCTAATGGATTCAAGAATAATTGTAAATATATATACACACACACATATTCACACAGAGATATATATGTATGTATGTATGTATGTATGTGTGTGTGTGTGTGTGTGTGTGTGAGAGAGAGAGAGAGAGAGAGTATTTGTATGTGCACTGCAATGTTGAAAAGAGACTTTAATGAAGATCGTTTGGGCCCTGACTTCCATTGGTGTCCAGTAATGACTGAGCATAGAGTAATCTCAAAAAAAATAAATCTTTTGCAATGAACAACGTCACCTAATTACTAGGGTACTCACTGGAACTAGAGTGTTTTGTCTCATTGCTCTTTCTGAAATTATTTGTTTTCCTAGAGTTATAGAATTTAATTGAAAAAAAATCATGTGACATTTTCTGTAAGTGATGTTTCATATGGCATTTGGCTTTTTAATATAATATATAATGTGCATAGGAACATTTTCACTTCTAAGGTTGTTCACCTAAGAGTGGTTTATTACTTTGGGATAACTTCATAAAAATAGTATTACTTTTTCAAGTAATATGAACCTGTTTATCTTTTCAGATACTTATTGGTGAACTACAGTAATAAAATGGTATATGTAAATGTACAGTTCCTTTGAAGTAAAAATATTTAGCAAATTTTATTGCCCATGCACTCTAACATGGGATATAAAGCTAAGAAGAGAAAATTCACTACATAATGAAATATAGCATGATGAAAATTAATTGAAAATATAATACGGATTATTTCTATAAAAATATACAATAACTATCACCTCCAAAACATGTGTGACTATATTTAAAATCTAAGAAGACATTGAAATTTCTATAAAAGTTATAAGAAGTTATTGAACTTAGAATAATTGAAAGAGAATTATTAGTTTACTTTAATAATGTTTATATTATACAACTGATGCCTATCATATAATTTTGAAAACAAAACAACTGATGGCACTAAAATTACAACTATTGCTACCAGAAAAGAAGTATGCATTTATATCTAACCTAAATAACCAAAAAATTAGAATAAAATTATATTTATAATAATGACTTTGGACTATAAATTTTTGTGAGATTTATGTTTATACAAACAACCAGTTACAGTTCATGGCAGAAGTGCAGATGATTAAGTAAGCATAGCTACTATTTGCACTGGTGCCTTATTCATATTTCATTGTCTTTTGTCTGGATGTGTTTTCTGGAAAAACTGGGTCCGCTCAACTTGGAACCCATAGCTTTACTATGAACATTTCCACCCATGAAAACAACCTGGCAAAAGCTAATTTCTCCTTATAGTAGCTTCCCAACTTCTGCCACAGGACACCAATGTCCATTGTTTAAAAACCCACAAGGTGTGTGAAGTGAAGATGTCTAAAGCTGTATGTGCACTTTAAAAGAATAGTTTGAAGAGGGCAAGCTAGCTTTAGCCAAGTTCACAATTTCTGCCATGGCAAGCATTTCGCAAATGTACACCTGCAAAACCGTAGCAGTGATCACCAACTTCAAATTGTTGGGGCCCCTTCCCTAAAAAAAGAATTCCTAATTATCCCTTGGTATAACTGGGAAGAGAAACACCAAAGACAGGACACCAAGTCTCAGAGAATGCAAACCAGCCTTTCAGGGCATGCAATTTCTACTTAAAGCCTTTTCAGCTGTGACTGCTCTCACCTGATCTTCAGTTGTATTACACTTTCACCTCTCACCTCATTAATAAGTCTGGCCTCTGACTCTGTGGAGGTGCACTTTAAGAATCAAAATGCCCCAAGTCACCATCATTGTTGTACAAATAGGTTTTGAAAGCTTTGCAGAGCCACCTGTTTATGAAATTCACAGTTTATGTTGGACCTGGGTGGAGAATGAAGGACCATTGCAGCCACTGGGTTCCATAACTTTCTGGATCTCCAAAAAATGCAGCACCTCAGATGCAAGTGTGCACATCTGTTTGCTCAATCTGGGAGTGTCAACTTACTTGAGCCACATGAGTGCAGTGACTTCTCTCCTGGTTATCACGCATCATCCATGACCTCTGGCTGGCTATTGGGGCTCATACAACTCCCGGCCACTCTGGGAAGATAGTGTTGCCAAAATACCTAGTGTTAAGTTGTGGAGAATAAAAAGAGTCTTAAAGACCATTGTGTTTAGCCAGGCTCTGGGGGCAGGAGAGATTTTTTCAACTGACCGGGGCACTGATTGTTCTTTGGCTTCCTGGAAGGCTGCGATGGAAGCTGTAGAGTCCTGTGCAGCATGACATCAGGCAGGAAAGCCAGGTAAACTCCGAGTGGCTCTATCAGTTGTGTATCCTATAGCACATCACTGCTTCTGAAGCATTCAAGCCCCAAGAGACCTTGTTCTCCTTTAAATGCTTCTCACCTCAGCAAAGACAAGGCCGCTCTCTGTTTTGGTCTTTCACAGCACTAAGATCCTGGTAGCCTCACCTTAGTGGGACCTCTGCGGGCCAGTCATAGAGCCATACCCGTGTTTTGGTTCCACAAATGTTTCAAATGTCCTGCACTGTGAAGAAAACTAAGGAGACACTGAGAAGTGTGAGCATATTATTGCCTTAAATAATAGAACTCAGCTTTCTTACACAAGCTAATGACAGTCTCTACAGGTGCTCATATTCCATCTTCAACTTCACTTCGAAGAGCCAGACCCCACAACTGTAAGCAAGCACACAGATTTCTTTCAAAGGATAAGGACATTTCTCTTCATTTTTCCAAAACTTTCCTTCCTCTGTAAAAAATCCTTCACACACACTGAACCCTTGAGATCACCGCAGGAGCCTGACCCTGCTGTCCTACTCAGATTTCTACTAAAAAAATAGTACTAATGTCAGGTAGCCTTGATCATGTGATTACTATGATCAAGGCATCATAGTAGGTGGTGTATCAATACTCCTTTTAACAGCCCTATAACAGAGCATTATCATAATTCCATTGTACAAAGTCTGAATAACCAAGCCCTTGCTACATTCTCAGTTTGTACTTCAATGGCATTGTTTCAAATCTGACCCTGGGCTCTGGCACAATCTGTCCATGGGGTTTATCTTGAAAATATAATTTCTTATATATGGGGACACCCTCTCATGCTGAGTCTTTTTCTCTGAACATCCCAACACAAAAAAGTGTGTGAACACACATACCACATACACGCGCGCATACACACACACACACACACACACACACACACACACACACACAATGACTGCCACCTTGGAAGTACAAATAATAAGAAGTTATCAGGTGAACAAAATAAAATGGTTGGAGGCAGCTCTGTCATTGTGTAGGGACACCCAATCTCTGGGCATTATGCCCAGTGCCCATAGATAAGAAGGGGGGAGTTGCCAGGCTGATGGGCTGAAAGAGCCATGTTCCAAGGGGTTAGCCTGAACCAGAGTCATTTCTGGGCACGTGAAGAGAACAAATTTTGATTTGTTTGTCTCCATTGTGTGAAGCTCAATCTAAAAGCAAACACTGCCAGGGTGGATGGTTTTCAGATGACAAAGACTCAGGTTCTGCCCTGTAAGATAATGTGAATAGGACCCAGTGACAACAAGATTCTCTGCAGAAGAGCCTGTTTTCAGTTGTACTCTATCAGCACTCAGTGTGCTCCAAATCCCTGGCAAAAGCTTTCTACTACCTAGTGGTTTCTCAAAGAAGAGGGCATTTTGAAGTTTAAGAGTTCTGGGTCATGCAGAAATGATGTGCAGCACTGGAACACAGGCCCAGGAAATGGGGGGGGGGGTGGCAGCCTTTTTGGAGTCTCTGGGTCTTTCTTTGAAAGTGAGTGGAGTCATTGTCTAGGTTCAGGTGAGGGGCCTTGTGAGTGAACTGGACACAGTCATACCATAAATAAAAAGAGGGAAGGAAGAGCCACTCTTGGGGTTTCTCAAAATCCCCTGAAGCCTCTAGGCCCAGCCTTTTGCCCTCTGGTCTCTGGTGTACCAAAAATCTTCAGAACCCAAGACATGGGAGTGTATCCTGATTTTAGGTTTTTCTGGCTGAAGCTGCAGCACCAGAGTTGACAACCAATGTGTGAACTGTGCTCATTATTAGATAAAAATAGTATCACTCAACATGACTAGGGAATGCCTTCTTGGTTACATCAGAGTTCAAACACAAACCTGAACTATTTCTCAAAGTTAAAACCAAAGGGACATGTGCCTTTTTATTGTGGAGTTTGAATTTGTCTTTCTGTTATATTAGATTGCGTTTGTAAGATGAGAACTATTTTGAAACTGCAACCTCTTGCTGGAGGGTAAGAAACTATGATAGTAAGCTTCATTCTGTGGCTCAGAAATTATTTTAGAGTTAAACAACTTGTAAGTCCAGGGACTCTTAAAAGGTGGAATCTTATTGAAACACATATTTTATATCTGGAATTACACCAAATTAAGAATGGTGTACTTTCCAGGGATTTGTCTTGTTTTATTTTGTTACACTTTGGTTTTGTTTTTGTTTTTGTTTGTTTGTTTGTTTTTCATTTTTTGTTTTTTTTTATTGGGGTGACATCTGTTAGCAAGGATTACCTAGGTTTCAGGTATACAATTCCACAGTGCATTGTCAACTTCTTGTATAATAAGTTCACCACCTAATGTGACTTCTCTTTCCATCACCTGATATTTAGCTTCCACCCCTCCTCTCCCACCCCCTCCCCTTTCTCCCCTCCCTAACCCACTCGTCCCCAAATAAAAATTAAACTATTGATTGTGTCCATGGGTTATTTGTTCATTTCTTTTTTTCTTTGCTTTCAGTTTTATATTCCGCATATGAGTGAAATCATGCAGTTCTTTGTTTGTTTCTGTCTGGCTTATTTCACTTAGCATGATGATCTCCAGGTCCATCCATTTTGTCGCAAATGGCAATATTTCATCTTTTCTTACAGCTGAGTAATATTCCATTGTGTATATGTACCACAGCTTCTTTATCCAGTCATCTGTCGCAGGGCACTTTGGTTGTTTCCATGTTTTGAAGGTAGAAACTTATGTTTAAGGATTAAAATTTTATCTCTATTTTTATTTTACAGGATGAAAATCACTTTGGGCTTTATTGACACTTTCCAAAGATAGTTAAAAGTAGAATAACATTTCTATTTCTGCTGGTTGGTATCCCTTGTTAATACTAAGGGTGTATATAAGATTTTGAATAGATTTATATGCAGTGGCTTAAGCTGTCTGTTAAGTTTTTTACATTAAATTTAATATTTCATTTTGGAAACTTTATAAATTATAAAGGTGTCAGAATCATAAAGTGACAAAATGTACTTGTATTCTTTGTTTTGGTTTGTTTTTAAAGTAAATGCTATAAATTACTCAGGTACATATATGTGTACACTTAAAATGTCTTGTCTGAAAAGTCTTCCATCATCAGGGACCTGCATTTTTCCAGTCAGTATGCTGGGTTTTATTAAATTCATCTCAGTCACAATAATAATATCCTATGTACTGTCATCCACAGGTTTCAGTGTCCAGTTAGGAAACTTTCTCCTCATGTTCTTTCCTTCTTCTCCATCCAGTTTTAGACTTTTTAAGAGCTTGGTTGTTATCACAAATTAATAGAGGCATTTGTTGGGTATAAGAATGAGACTGGTTTTTACTGGTTAGAAAAGAATGGTGATGGCAGTGTGACTGTTTAAGCTTGGCTTTGTAAAATCTGCAACTTATTTCAGTGATGATTTTCACACATCTGTTAAGTATCCATAAATGTTTTCCTGTTTGAACTCCAAATATAGACAGTAGGATTTCCTTTTGTAAGGGGAAAAATATTTTATTTTTCAGTACAAACCTGTACTAGTTCATGATATTTTTTAATAAAAATCTTTACACTATACTATGATTTTCTTTGGGGCTTTGCAAAAGTGTCAGTGTTTTATCTCTTTTTTAAAATTTGGTAAGTTAAGCTCCCCCAAAATATCTTGCTTTTGTTATAAAATATCTCCACTAGAAATCTAAGCAGTCATGCCTTATTGAGATCCAACTGCTCATTCCTTTATCAACCCCCTACTAGAAAACCTCATATGGATAATCTTTCCTTAACACTACACTGCAGAAAATAATCAAGGTTTTTAAAATAATTGAATTGTTAAATTTGATGAAGTAACTTTTAAGTTCAAAACCTGAAGTGAAAGCAAATATTAGCATGATGACAATTTCATTAGGTATTTTTTATTGTTAAATTTATTTTTTTAATTCATTTTTATTGTTAGACTCATTGGGGTGACATCTGTTAGCAAGGATACCATAGGTTTTAGGCATACAATTCTACAGTGCATTGTCAACTTGTTGTATAATAAGTTCACCACCTAATATGACTTCTCTTTACATCATCTTATATTTAGCTTCACCCTCTCCTCTCCCATCCCCTCCCCCTTTCTCCCCTCCCTGACCCACTCATCCCCAAATAAACATTAAACTATTGATTGTGTCCATGGGTTATTTGTTTGTTTGTTCATTTCTTTTTTCTTTTCTTTCGGTTTTATATTCCGCATATGAGTGTAGTCATAGAGTTCTTTGTTTTTTCTGTCTGACTTATTTCACTAAGGATGATGATCTCCAGGTCCATCTATTTCATTGCAAATGGCAATATTTCATCTTTCCTTATAGATGAGTAATATTCCATTGTGTATATGTACCACAGCTTCTTTATCCAGTCATCTGTTGCAGGGCACTTTTGTTGTTTCCATGTTTTGGCCACTGTGAACAGTGCTGTGATGAACATTAGGATATGTAAGTGTTTCAGGATAAAAATTTTCAGGTTTTCTGGGTAGATCCCATGAAGTGGGATTGCTGGGTCAAATGGTAGCTCCATTCGCAATTTTCTGAGGAACCTCCACACTGTCTTCCACAGTGGTTGCACCAGTTTGCATTCCCACCAGCAGCGTACCAGAGTTCCTTTGTCTCCACATCCTCTCCAGCACTTGTTATTCTTTGTCTTGTTGATAATAGCCATTCTAACAGGTGCGAGGTGCTATCTCATTGTGGTTTTGATTTGCATTTTCCTGATAGCTAAAGAGGATGAGCATATTTTTGTATGTCTGCTGGCCATTGGTATTTCTTCATGAGAGAAATATCTGTTTAGTTCCTCTGCCCGCTTTTTAATTGGGTTGTTCGTTTTTTGTTGTTAAGTCTTATTAGTTTTTTATATATTTTAGATATTAGACCCTTATCTGATGCATTATTTGCAAATATTTCCTCCCTTTCAGTTGGCTGTCTCTTTGCCTTGCTGATGCTTTCTTTTGCTGTGCAGAAGCGTTTAAGTTTGATGTAGTCCCATTCATTTATTTTTGCTTTTACTTCCCTTGCCTTTGAGGACCAGTTCATGAAGTCTTCCTTGAGTCCTAGGTCTATAAGTTTAGTACCAATGTTTTCTTCTACACAGTTTATTGTTGCAGGTCTGATATGGAGAGCTTTATTCCATTTTGAGTTAATTTTTGTATATGGAGAAAGTTCACAGCTCAAGTTCATTCTTTTGCATATGTTTTTCCAGTTTTCCCAGCACCACTGAACTAAAGAGTCTGTCTTTTCCCCATTGTATGTTTTTTGCTCCTTTATCTAAAATTATTTGTCCATAAATTTGTGGGTTTACTTCTGGGTTTTCAGTTCTATTCCATTGGTCTATATTTCTGTTCTTCTGCCAGAACCAAACTGTTTTCACTATTGATGCTTTGTAATATAAATTGAAGTCAGGGAATGTAATGCCACCAGCCTTATTCTTCTTATGTAGTATTGCTTTGGCAATACGAGGTCTTTTATGGTTCCATATAAATTTACTAATTCTTTTATCTATTTCATGAAAATATGATTGTGAGATTTTAATGGAATTTAATTGCACTAAATCAGTGCATTGCTTTGAGCAGATTGGCCTTTTTCACAATGTTAAGAGTTCCTATCCATGAACAGGGGATATTTTTCCACCTCTTAAACTCTGTTCCAATTTCTTTCAAAAGTGTCTTATAATTTTCTGGGTGTAAGTCTGTCACGTTCTTTGTTTAGTTAATTCTCAGGTATTTCATTCTTTTTGTTGTATTATCAAAGGGAATTGACTCCCTCATTTCTTTTTCTCAGGATTCATTTTTTGTATAAAGGAATGCTGTGGATATTTGTACATTGATTTTGTATCCTGCGACTTCATTATATTTGCCAATTGTTTCTAATAGTTTCCTGGTGGAATCTTTGGAATTTTTTATATACAGGACCATGTCATCTGCAAATAGTGACAATTTGAACTCTTCTTTCCCAATTTGGTTATATTTGATTCCTTTCTCTTGCCTGATTGCTGTGGCTAGAACTTCCAGTACTATATTAAATAACAGTGATGTCAGGGGGCATCCCTGTCTTGTTCCTGATTTTAGGAGAATAGGTTTCAGCTTTTCCCCATTCAGTATGATTTTAGCCAAAGGTCTGACATATATGGCCTTTATTACGTTGAGATACTTTCCTTCTATACCTATTTTATTCAGTGTTTTGATCATAAATGGATGTTGTACCTTGTCAGAAGCTTTTTCTGCATCAATTGAAATGACCATATGGTCTTTATCTTTGATTTTGTTTATGTGGTGTATCACATTGATTGATTTTCGTATTTGAACCATCCTTGTGCTCCCGGGATGAATCCCTCTTGATCATGATGTATGATATTTTTGATGCGTTGTTGCATTCTATTTGCTAATATTTTGTTCAGGATTTTTGCATCTGTTCATCAGAGATATTGGTCTATAGATTTCTTTTTTGTGTTGTCTTTGCCAGGCTTTGGTATTAGGGTAATTTTGGCCTCATAGAATGAGTTAGGAAGTATTGCTTCCTCTTCCATTTTTTGGAAGAGTCTGAGGAGGATAGGCGTTAATTCTTCTTTGAATGCTTGGTTGAACTCGTTGGTGAAGCCATCTGGTCCAGGGCTTTTGCCTTTAGGGAGACTATGGATAGTCATTTCAATCCCGTTGCTATCGATTGGTCTATTTAGATTATCCAGTTCTTCTTGGTTCAGTCTATGTAGGCTATAAGTTTCTAGAATATTTTCCATTTCTTCTAGGTTGTTAAATTTAGTGGCATAAAGTTCTTCATAATATTTTCTTATAATCCTTTGTATTTCTGTGGTGTCAGTGGTAATTTCTCCTCTTTCTTTTTTATTTTTGAATATTTGTGTCCTTTCCTTTTGTCCTTTGATTAGTCTCACCAGGGGTTTGTCAATTTTGTTGACTTTCTCAAAGAACCAATTCTTCGTAATATTAATTTTTTCTATTGTCCTTCTGCTTTAAAATTAAAGCTCTGCTTTAATTTTTATTATTTCTTTCCTTCTGCTGACTTTGGGTTTTGTCTGCTCTTCTTTTTCTAGTTCTTCAAGATGGGATATTAAGATGTTTGCTAGTGATTTAACCTGTTTCTTAAGGTAGGCCTATAATTATATAAATTTCCGTCTTATTTCCGCTTTCACTGTGTCCCAGTAATTCTGATACATTGTATTTTCAGCGTCATTAATTAATATATATTTTTAATCTCATCTTTTATTTGTTCTTTTATCCTGTCCTTTTAAAATATGCTTTTGTTTAATCTCCATGTATGTGTGCTTTTTTCTGCTTTCCTTTTGGAATTCATCTCCAATTTCAAAGCTTTGTGGTCTGAGATTACATTTGGTATGATTTTGATTTTCTTGAAATTGCTGAGGCTACTTTTGTGTCCCAGCATGTGGTCTATCCTTGAGAATGTTCCATGCGCACTAGAAAAGAAGGTGTAGTCTCTTTTTGCTGGATGAAGTGTCCTGTAAATGTCAATTATGCCCAATTGCTGTAATGTGTCATTTAAAGCTGTTATTTCCTTATTTATTTTCTGTTTGGATGATCTGTTCATGGCTGTTAGCGGGGTGTTTAAGTCTCCCACACTGATTGTGTATTCATCAGTTTCTCCTTTCACGTCTGTTAGTATTTTCTTTTGATGCATCCTGGTTGGGAGCATATATGTTGATTAGTGTCAACTCTTCTTGTTGTTGTATTGTGCTTTTTATCATTATGTAATGTCCATCTTTGTCTTTTACTATCTTTTTTAACTTGAAGTTTATTTCATCAGATGTCAGTATGACCACTCCTGCTTTTCTCTGGTTACCATTTGCTTGGAATAATGTATCCCATCCTTTCACTCTGAGTCTGTGTTTTTTCTTATGGCTGAAGTATGTTTCTTGGAGACAGCATATGGATGCATTCTCTTTTTTAATCCAGTCTGCTACTCTGTGTTTTTTTATTGGTGAGTTCAGTCCATGAACATTTACAGTGATGATTGATATGTGAAGATTTCCTGTGGCCATTACTTATT
Organism: Lyroderma lyra; assembly: GCA_004026885.1. Taxonomy (NCBI): domain Eukaryota; kingdom Metazoa; phylum Chordata; class Mammalia; order Chiroptera; family Megadermatidae; genus Lyroderma; species Lyroderma lyra. Next base: position 82,464 of record PVJL010005782.1, read on the forward strand.
TCGTTTTTTGTTTTTGTTTGTTTGTTTGTTTTTTTTTCTTTCTTTTTGCCCCAACTTTGTTCCATTATTTCTGATGTTTTGTTTCATGTCGAAGAGCCTCCTTCAGTATTTCTTGGAGTTTTGAACTCATGCTGGCAAATTCCGACAGCATCTGTGTGTCTGAAAAGGTCTTTATTCCACCTTCATGTCTGTAGATAATTTAGCTGGATAATTTATTCTTGCCTGGAAGTTTCTCTCTTTTAAATTTTTGAATATTGAATTCAACTCTCTTCTGGCTTGCAAAGTTTCTACTGAGAAATATGACGCCAGGCTGATGGGTTTTCCTCTAAAGGTTATAATACTTTTTTCCCCAGCTGCCTTAAGAATTGTCTCTTTGTCTTTAGTTTTGGACATCCTTAGTACCATGTGTCTTGGAAAAGATCTCTTAGGGTCCAGGTATCTAGGCGACCTGTTTTCTGCTTGAGCTTGTGGTTCCAGATCTTTCCATAGGTCTGGAAAATTCTCATCTACATTGTTTGAGTATGCTCTCTGTAAATTGCTCTGCCTCCTCTTCTATTCCTATTATCCTGATGTTGTTTTGTCTCATAGAGTTGGATAGTTCTTGCAGAGTTCTTTCAATCCTTTTGTTTCTACATTCCCTCTCTTCCTCTTTCTGAGCTGTTTCCATGTTCTGATCTTCAATATCACTAATTCTTTCCTCCATCTGGTTGGCCCTGTTTTCTATGGCAGTTATTTCATTTCTCACTTCATTTATGGTATTATTTATTTCTCCCATTTCCATCTCAATCTTTCTTATGTTTTGAATTTCTTTGTTACATTATTCTTTTTGTTCACGGAGTTCCTTTTTATGTTGTCCATATCCTTTTTTATGGTATTTATCTCAGCTATGGTGTTCTGCCAGTATGATTTCATTTCTCTCAGAGCCTTTAGAATGGCTGCTTTAAATTCTCTGTCACTTAAATCAGACCCTTCTAGGTCTAAGAAACTACTTCTCCATAAATTTCATGTTCTTTCTTAGAAGTTTTAATTTTTAAGAATTTCATCCTGTCTGCTGGGTTCTTCCTCTTTGACATGAGGGCTTTATGTTCAGTGCCCAGATTATTGCTTTTCTGGTGTCTTGCTATAGGGCAGATACTAGGTGGCACTGGGTGTAAAGTTTTGGGAGAGAGGGGTCTTGTATTTCTTGTTTCTGACCTTCTAGTGTGTTTAGAGGCTGTGCACATATATCCTGAGGAGAGGCCAACAAAAGGCGCTCCAAGGGCAGCTCTGCCTTCTCCCCTTTGCTGGGGAAGCTGGTCTGAGGCTTGTTTCTGCTGGGTCGGGGGAATGCTTTCAAATCTGCCTGTCTTCCCCACCCTGAGTCAGTATCTGGCTGTCTATGGTCTCACACTGCTTTCAGAACCTTGGGGTGCATGAGGAAGTGCATGCTCCTTAAGTCCAAAGCTGTGGGCCTGGCCTGAGACAGCAGGGTCACCTTTACAGCCGGCTGGGCATAGGATCTACAGACCTGTGTAGGTCTCCAGGGTGCCTAGAGCTGGGGGGTCATCTTTGCAGTTCAGAGTCCTCGTTCAGCCCTTCTACACTCAAAAGTTCCAGAGGCTGGCTCGCAAACTCCCTTCCCAGCATGCAGCTCGAAAGCCCAGCTGCCCTATGGTCTCTCCCCTCCTATGCACTGTGCCGTTCTGGAGAGTCAGCAGCGATTGTGTCCTGTTGCAGGACATCTCTGCTCCTTCCCCTCTTCCCCACTCACCCCCTTTTCTCCAACCCTCAGGTGTTTACTTGCGATTTGTGGATTTCTCAATAACCGTTTTGTCACTCAGGTTCCTCTTACTTGGCTACTGGGTGGCCTTTTGATTGTGTTTTCTGGGACAGGCTTTAGGGACCTCCTCTCCACTCACCATCTTGTCTTCTTCCTCTCTTAAATTTATTAAGATGACATTGATTAGTAAAAATTACATAGATTTAAGGTACACAATTCTATATTACATCCTCCATATGTTGCATTATGTATTCATCACTCAGAGGCAGTTATTTTTCTATCAGCAAAACAATTTTTACTGATTCTTTCATTGAGTTAAGAACTCTGAATTGAAAATTGCTTTTCGGGAGAGGATATTGAGAATTAAGAAGTGCCAAATATGCCCCTACTCAAATATTATTTTAGAAATCATCTGCTTAGAAATTTCCACAATATAATTTTTTTAACAGAGGACAGAAATCCTGGTATTAATAAATTACAGTATACTCAGTTTAACATGGTATTGTGTCAATTTCTAACGTGCTATTAAAAACCTCTCGAATTAATGTTAAGCAAGGAATACTTAAAAATATGCCATATGTTTGAGCTCTTCTGTGACATAGAAATTTGCATATTCCACTCTTATCTTTTTAAAATAAAAGTATTTTGTATCTGGGATAAGTAAACGTTCAAAAAGGTCCTTTAAGTCCTGACATGAGTAAGACTGCAGGAAAATCCCCCAAACTTGCAGTGTGTGTGCACTTGCAGGTCTTACTGGTGCTAGGCACTTGAGATGTACTAATCCATTTCCATGACTTCCTGGTGATAACCTAATTTTCTGTTAATGGTGGTCGTGCATAGCTCTTTGGTCTGATGTGCTTTCCCCAGAGAACATGGAGCAAGATCTTGAAACTTCCTGTGTAGATCACTTCCTGAAAAGATTTATTTGCCTGTGGATGTTGAATGTTATAACAGTAGGGCGAAAGTCATTTGGAAAAGTTCAGTCGCTGTGATATCATGAGAAAGAAAACAGAACTGACAGTGCCTGTTAATGGCAGTTATTAATATCAAGGTAGAATTACATTTTATTAAACTGAATCAGCCTTTATGAGAGCAGACAATAGAGTTTTTAAATCACTCTAGAAAATGTGCTATATACTTCATTACTTAACATCACTATGGTTACCTGCCAGGGCTGACTGCACTGGTCAACTTGGAGGTCTGGTTGAATCACTCTGCCTGTCAGGTTGAAAGACAGCTTGGATTATTTGCTGTTCTGTTGCTGACCTGCTGGGGGCATCTTTGCAGGTCAGGATCATGTCTGTTTTAGTGTCTATGCTGGTCATGTTAAGTGTCTGTCTGAGGTTTTCATGCTGGTCCTGTTGGCAGTCTGGTTGGATCTCTGCTGGTGTTGTTGAAAAAATGGTATGATACTCTGCTGGTCAGGTTGGGGGTCAGCAGCTGTCACTTTGCTTTTCATGTTCTAGGTCTACTGGAGTCTCTGTGATCATCACGTTAAGAGTCTGCCTTGATCTTTGTGCTGGTCAGGTCACAGGTAGGCTAGGGGTCTATGTTCCTACATAGATAGAAATTGGCCTGGGATCTATGTGCTAGTCAGGTTGAAGCTCATCTCAAGGTCTCTGTGCTGGTCAGATGGGGGTCTTCCTGGGGACATAGTGCTGGTCAGGTTAGGACTTTTCTGAGGATCTCTGTGTGCTGCGAGGTTTGGAGGTGGTTTTTAATCTCTGTCCTGGTCATTTTTGGCTCTGCTTGGGTCTCTGTGCTGGTCAGAGTGATATCTGCCTGGGGACTCTGTTTTAGTCAGGTGGTAAATCTGCTGGAAGTCTGTGTATTATTCACATTGGGGAACTGTCAGGTATTTCTTTGTTGGTCCAGTTGGAGGTCTTCTGGGGTTGCTATGCTGGTCATGTTGTGTTTCTGCCTGGGGTCTCTTTGCTGATCAGATTGGGTCCTGTCCGGAATCTGTGTGCTGGGCAAAATGGGGTCAGCCTGATGACTCTGTGCCTGGTCATGTTTGAAGTCTGCCTGAGGTCCCTGTGCTGGTCAGTTTGGGTGTCTGCATAGGGTCTCTGTGCTAGCCTGGTTTGGTGTCTGCTGAGAGTAATTGTGTTGGTAAAGTTGGTGGTTTTCCTAGGGTTTCAATGACATGTCAGTTGGAGTCTTTCAAGGGTCTCTGTAATTGTCATGTTGATGGTTTTAATGGGGTCTCTGTGCCTAGTCAGGTTGGAGATATACCTGTGGTCTCAGCGCTGGTGTGTTTGGAAATCTGGTGTCAATGTGGTGGTCACAACATGTGTTTGCCATGGGTCTCTATGCTAGTATTGTTGAAGGTATGCCTGGAAACACTGTGCTTGTCAGTTTGGGTTCTGGGGTCTGTTTTGATCTCTCTGCTGTTTGTTTGGGTAACTAATGGGGTACTGTGCCTATCAGGTTTGGGGTCTGCTGGGGGTCTCTTTGCTCATCAGGTTCCAGTCTTCTGGCTTCTCTGTGCTTGTCATGTTGAGTGTTGGCCTGGGGTCTCTCTCCTCGTCAGAATGCAGGTTGGCTGGGACTTCTGTGCTGCTCAGAATTTTAATTTGCTGGTCATCTCTGTGCTGGTGAGTTTTGGGTTTTCTGGAGGTCTCTGTTATTCAGCTTGGAGGTCTTCTGAGGATGTCTATGCTGGTTAGCTTGGAAGTCTGCATCAGGTCTCTGTGCTGGTCAGATTAGTTGTCTGCCTGGGGACTCTTTGCCGGTCAAGTTAGGGGTCTGCTGGGGGTCTTGTTCCCCAGTCACATTTGGAATCTTCCTTGAGCTCATCCTGGTGAAGTTTGGGATCTTCTAGGGTCTCTGTGCTGGCTTTGGGTGTGCCTGGGTTCTCTGTTCTGGTCACTTTGAATATCTGCACTGTGGGCTCTGTTCTGGTCAGGTTGGGAGTCAGCTAGGGTTCTCTGTGATGGTCAGGTCTGGAATCTGGCAGGAGTCTCTATGCTGGCCATCTGTGGGTTCTGTCAGTGTTCCCTGTGCTGGTTAGGATGGTGATGTGCTGAAGATCTTGTGCCTGGTAAGGTAGGTTGTCTGCTTGGGGTATGTGTGTGTTCTGTTTGGAGATTTGCTGAGGTCTCTCTGCTTTTCAGGTTAATACACAGTTGGGTACTATTCCCATTGGGTTGGGTGTCTATTGGGTGCCTCTTCTATGGTCAGGTATTAGATCTGAAGGAGTTGCTGAACTTGTCATGTTTCACTTCCACCTGAGGTTTCTGTATTGGTCAATTTTGAGGTTAGTGGAAATTCTCAGTTCTGGTCAGATTGGGGTCAATTGGGTGTGTCTATACTGAGCAGGTTGAGCATCTACTGGGGGTCTATGTTCCCAGTCACACTTAGAATCTGCCTGGCATCTCTCCTATCAGGTTTGGGGTCTGCTTGGGTTTCTCTGCTGGTCTTGTTTGTGCCTGGGATCTCTGTTCTGGTCACCTTGGAGGTCTGCATTAAGGGCTTTGTTCTGGTCAGTTTGGCGGTCTACTGGGTCTCTCTCATTGTCAGCTTTGCTGTCTGCAGGGGCTCTCTTTGATGATCAGGTTGGAGATCTGAAAGAAGTCCATGTGATGGTAATTTATGGGTTCTGTCAGGTTCTCTGTGTTGATTAGAAGGGGGATGTGCTGAATATCTTTGTGCCTGGTCAGATTGGGGGCCTGCTTGGGGTTCTTGTTCTGTGGTTTGAGATTTGTTGGTGACTTCTTGCTTGTCATGTTAATGGTCTGCTGGGTACTGTCCTTGTCATGTTGGGTGTCTATTTAGGTTCTCAGTCCTGGTCTGTTTAGGTATCAGGTATGCAGGGTTCCCTGTATTTTTTATGTTTAGCTTATGGCTGAAGTCTTCATGTTGGTCAAAGTTAAGGTCAGTGAGGTGTCCCTCTTTGGTCAGGTTGACATCATTCAGGTGTCTCTATGCTGGACTGTTTGGGGTTCTGCTTAGGGTCTCTGTTCCAATCAGGTTGAGTTCTTCTGGGGTTTTCTGTGCAGATTAGATTGGCATCAAGGTGGGGTTCTCTGTTCTGGTCAGTTATGAGTACTTCTATGGGTTTTTATGCTGATCTGGTTTGGGATCTTTCTAGGGTATCTATGGTCATGTTCTTAGAGGTAAGCCTGGGGTCTCCATGATGGACAATTTTCAGGTATGTTTGGGGTTTCTGTTCTAGTCAGTTTGGGATTCTGCGTAGGGTCTTTGTATGCAGTAAATTTGGGGTTTTACCTGGGGTCTTTGTGCTGGTGATGATGGAGATTGCCTGCGGTTTCTGTATTGGTCAATTTTGAAGTTTTCCTGGAGTCCCTGTGCTTGCCATGTTTGGGGTCTGCCTTGGGTCTCTGTGCTGGTCAGGTTGGGTGTCTGCCTGAGTTTTCTGTGCCTAGTCATGTTGAGAGACTGCCTTGAGTCCCTTTGCTGTTTGGTTATTTATCCTGCCAGGGGTTTTTGTGCTGGTCATGTCCGCGGCCCTCAGGGTGTCTGTGTGCTAACTAATAATAATGGTCTGCCTGGGGTTTCTGTGTTGGTCATTTTGGAAGTGTGGTTTGATCTTCCTGCTGCTCAGGTTGTTCAACTTCTGTGTACTCTTCTAATCAGGTTGCTATATGGCTGGTGTTTTTTTGCTAATCAGGTTAGTGGTGTTCTGAGGGTCTTTGTTTCCAGTCACATTTGGTGTTTGTCCTGCTCAATTTTGGGTTTTGCTTGTGTCTTTCTGCTGATCTTTTGAGTGCCTGGGGTTTCTGTTCTGTTCATGTTGAAGGACAGCATTGAGGGCTCTATTCTTGTTAGCTTGGGTGTCTGCTGGGACTCTCTGGGATGGGCAAGTTTGGGGTCGGCTGGGCCTCTCTGAGATATTCAGGTTGGGGATCTGCCAATAGTCTCTATGCTGGCCATCCTGCCATTCTCTCAGGGTTCTCTGTGCTGTTTAGAATGAGGATGTGTTGGAGATCTTTGGGCCAGGTGAAGTTAAAGGTGTACTTGGGGTATCTGTGCTGGCCTGTTGGGAGATTTGCTGAGGGCGTTCTGCTGGTGAGGTTAATGTACTGCTAGGTAATTTGCTTGTCAGGTTGGGTGTCTGTTGGGGGTTTCTTTCCTGGTCAACTTTCAGGTCTGAAGGCTTTCCAGTGCTTGCTTGTCATGTTGAGTTTCTGCCTACAGTCTTTGTGTTGGTCAAGTTTGAGGTTTATGGGGAGTTTTTATTCTGGTCAGGTTGGGATCCGTAAGGGGTCTCTGTGCTGAACAGGTTGTGGTTTTCCTCAAGCTCTTCATTCTGGCCAGGTTGAGGTCTTCTGATTGTTTCCGTGCTGATTAATTAGACATATTGCAGAAGCTCTCTATTTTGGTTAAGTTTGGGGCCTTCTAGGGGTCTTTATTCTGGTCAGGTTGTGGGTCTTCTTAGGGTGTCTGTGGTGGTTGGATTGGAGGTTGTACTGAGGTCTCTGTGCTAGACAGTTTTCAGGTTCTCCTGTGGTTTCTCTGCTGGTCAGTATGTGGGTATTCTCAGGGTCTCTGTACACAGTGAAGTTGAGGATTTATCTGGGTTCTCTGTGCGGGTAAGATTGGAGATTTCCTGGTTCTCTGTGCTGGTCAATTTTAAGGTCTGCCTGTGGTCTCTCTGCTCGTCAAGTTTGGTTACTGAGGGGGTAATGTGCTTATCATGTATGGAATCTTCTGGGGGTGTCTTTGGCCGTCAGGTTCCAGGTCTGCTGGGGTCTCTTTCTTTGTCATTTTGAGTGTCCTGGTCAGCTTGGAGGTTGGCTGATGGTCTCTGTGCTTGTCATGTTGTAAGTCTCTTGGGGATCTCTTTGCTGGTGAGTTCTGGGGTTTTATGGGAATTTCTAAGCTATTCATCTTAGAGGTCTTCTGAGGATCTCTCTGCTGAACAGGTTGGAGGTTTGCATGGGTTTTCTCATATGGTTACATTCGTTGTCTAAATGGGGACTCTGCTGGTTAAGTTAGGGGTCTGCTGGATGTCTCTGTTTTCAGTCACATTTGGAATCTACCTGAGGTCTGCCGTGGTCATGTTTGGGCCTGCTGGTGTCTTTCTGCTTGTCTTTTGTGTGTCTGGGTTTACTGTTCTGGTCAAAATGCAGGTCTGAATTATGGGCTCTGTTCTCATCCCATTAATGTTCTGCTGGGGTTTCCTGTGATTGCCAGGTTTGAGGTCTGCTGGATCTCTCTGGATGGTCAGGTTGTGTGTCTGCCAGGAGTCCCTATACTGGCCATTTGGGGGTCCACTCAAAATTCTCTGTGCCTGTTAGGATGTGGATGAGCTGGATATCTTTGTGCTTTTTCAAATTTGGGGGGCTTCTTTGGGTATTTGTTCTGGTCTATTTGAAGATTTTCTATGGTCGAATTTCCGGTCAGGTTAGTGGATTACTGCATATGGTGCTTGTCAGGTTGGGTGTTTGCTGGGAGTCTCTTTCCTGGTCATGTTACAGGTCATCAAGTGTCTTTGTACTTGTCATGTTGCATTTCTGCCTGAGTGTTTTTTTGTTTTTTTGGGGTTTTTTTTTGGGGGGAGGGGGTTTTGGTGAAGTTTAAGGTCAGTTAGTCGTTCCTGTTCTGATCAGTTGGGGTCAATGAGAGGTGTTTGTACTTGGTACGTTGGGGTTCTGCTGGGGTGTCTTTCTTACCAGTCACATTGAAAATATGCCTATAGTCTGTCTTGGTCGGGATCAAGATCTGCTGGTCTCAGGTGTTTCTTGGTTATCTGCTCTGGTCACATTGGAGGACTGCTTCATGCCCACTCTTCTGGTCAGATTGGTGTTTGCTAGGGCTCTCTGTGATAGACAGTTCTGGGGTCTGCTCAGTCTCCATGTGATATTCAGGCTGGGGGTCGGGTCTTTCTAGAGTCTCTATGCTGGTCATTTGATGGTTCTGTCTGGATTTAAATGCTGATGTTTTGTAGATCTTTGTGCCTGGTCCAGTTCAGGTATCTGTTCTCAACTATTTAAAGGATCACTGAGTTCTCTTTGCTGCTCAGGTTAATGTACTGTTGGGTACTTTACTTGTCCAGTTGTGTGTGTCTTCTGGGGAACAATATCTTGGTCAGATTTCAGGTCTGCATGTGTACCTGTCCTAGTCATGTTGAGTTTTTTCCTGGTGTCTCTGTGTTGGACAACTTTGAAATTGGTTGTGGGTCTCTGTTCTGGTAAGGTTGGGATCAGTCAGCGGTCTCTGTGCTGAACAGGTTTGGGTTATGCTCAGGGTTTCTTTACTGGTCAGTTTGAGGACTTCTGAAAACTATTTTGCTGATTGGTTTGCAGTCCTGCTAGGGTTCTCTGTTCTGGGTAAGTTTGGGGCCTTCTGGTGGACTTTGTACTTGTCACTTTGGGGATCTTCCTGAGGTTGGTGTTGTTGTGAGTTTGGAGATCTGTCTAGGGTGTCTGTGCTGATCAGTGTTGAGGTCTTCATGGGTTTTCTGTGCTGGTCAGTTCAGCTGTCTGCTTAGGGTTTTTATACTCAGTCAGCTTGGAGGTTTACATAGATCTCTGTGTTGGTGAAGTTGGAGATTCCCTGGGGTCTTTGCGCTCATCGTTTTTGAGGTCTGCTTGGAGTGTCTGCTTGTCATGTTGTGGGTCTGCCTTGGGTCTCTGAGCTGGTCAGGTTAGCGGTCATTCTGTAATTTATATGCCCGGTCATTTTGAGAGTTCGCCTCGAGTCTTTGTGCTGTTCTGCTTCTGGGCCTGCCAGGTGTATATATACTAGTCATGTCATGGGTCTTCTGGGTGTTCGTGTGCCCTGTAATGATAAGTGTCTGCCTGTGCAGATTGTGCTGGTCAGGTTGTAGGTCTGGTTTGATCTTCCTCGTGCTCGGCTTGAAAAACATTTGGGTACTCTGGTCAGGTTGGAGTTCTTCTTGTGATATTTTGCTGGCCAGGTTAGAAGTGTACTGGGAGTTTCTGTTCTTGTCAGGTTAGGGGTCTTCCATGGATGTCATTACAGGTCTGGGGAGTCTGAGCTGGTCAAATTGGGGTCCGCTGGAGGTCTCTGCGCTGGTGAGGTTTGGGGTGTTCCATGTGTCTCTGCAATGGTAAGATTAGGGGTCATCCTGGGTTTTATGTGCCTTCACATGTTGAGGGTATGCCAGTTGTCCCTGGGCTGCTCAGGTTGGAGATCTCCCTGTGGTCTCTGCTGCAAGGTTGGGTGTCAGCTTGGAGTCTCTGTGCTGGTCGTGTTGGAGGTCTGGCTGGATCTGTCCTGGTATTGTAGGTGAAGTGGTAGGGTACTTTGTTGGTCGAGTTGTAAGTCAATAGGCATCTCTGATTTTCAGGTTCTAGGTCTGCTGGAGTCTCTGTGATCATCACACTGAGTTTGTGCCTTGATTTCTGTGCCGAACAGGTTAGAGAAAGGCTAGGAGTCTGTATTCCCAGTCGGTATGCACTTCAGGTTTGGGTTCTGTCAGGTGCCCTTTTGCTTGTCCAGTTGGGGTGTTTTGGGGTTTCTGTGATGACCATGCTTTGTTTATGCCTGGGTTCTCTGTGCTGATCAGATTAAGCATCTGCGGGGACTCTGTGTTCGGTTCAGGTTGGGCATCAACCTGCGATCTCAGTGCTGATCAGGTTGGGTGTCTCTCTAGCGTCTCTGTGTGAGCCTGACTTGGGGTCTGCTGGGGGTAGTTGTGTTTGTAAAGTTGGCAGTTTTGGGGGGTCTCTATAACATGCCAATTTGGATACTTCTGGGTTCTCTGTGCTTATCAGGGTGGGGTTTGGCCTGGGGTCTCTGCGCTGGTGAATTTGAAAGTATGCTGGTGTTTTTGGGGTGGTCTCAGTTAGTGTCTGGCTTGTGTCTGTGTGCTGCTGATGTTGAAGGTACACCTGGGGATACAGTGCTGGTCACATTGGGGTTGGTTTTGATCTCTGTGCTAGTCAGGTTTGGAAACTGATGGGGCATGGTGCCTATAATGTTGTGTGTCTGCTGAAAGTCTTTTTGCTGGCCATGTACCAGTTCTGCTGGCACTCTGTCTTGGTCATGCTGGTCATTGACTGTGGTTCTCTGTGCTTGTCAGGATTTGAGTACGCTGGGATCCTCTTTGCTGCTGACCTTTGGGGTCTCTTGTGGGTTTCTGAGCTATTCAGCTAAGAAGTCTTATGGGGGTTTCTGTACTAGTCACGTTGAAGGACTTTATAGGGTTTTGCTGATGATCAGACAGGTTGTCTGCCTGGGGACTCTGTGCTGATCATGTTAGGGGTCTGCTGGAGGTCTCTGTTTTCAGTCTCATTTGGAATCTTTCTGTGATCTGTCAAACAGTTTTGGGGTCTGTTGATATTTTTCTGCTGGTCTCATGTGTGCCTGGAAACTGTATTCTGTTCACCTTGGGGGGTCTGTTGTGGCTCTCTGTGATGGTTAGGTTTGGGGTCTCCTGAAGCTTTCTGTGATGTTCAGGTTGTGGTTCTGCCAGTAGTCTCTCTGCTGGTCATTTGGGTGTTTTGTCACGGTTCTCTGTTCTGTTACAATGGGCGATGAGCTGGAGATCTTTTTGTCTGGTCATGTTGGAGTTCAGCTTGGAGTATCTGTGCTGGTATGTTTGGAGATTTTCTGGGGTGTCTCTGCTGGCCAGGTAAATGGACTGCTGGTTACTTTTCTTGTGATAGTGGGTGTCTGTTAAAGGTCTCTTTCCTGGTGAGAATCCAGGTCTCTAGGGGGCCCTGTGCTTTCCATGTTGACTTTCTGCCTGAGATCACTGTTTTTCAAGTTTGAGGTTGGGTGGGTAGTCTGTGTTCTGGGATCAGTTGGAGGTCTCTGTGCTTGACAGCTTGGAGTTTTGCTGGGTTCTGTGTTCATCGTCACATTTGGAATATGCCTGGGGTCTGTTCTGGTCAGGTTTCGAGTCTACTAGGGTGTCTCTTCTGGTCTCGGGTGTACATGAGGTCTCTTTTCTGGTTAGATTGGTGTGTGCTGGGGTTATCTGTGATGGTCAGTTTCAGGGTCTGCTGGCGATGTCTGTAATGTTCAGAGATAGGTTCTTCCCAGAGTCTCTATGCTGGTCACTTGGGTTGTGTCTGGGTTCCCTGTGCTTGTTAGGTTGAGGCAGTGCTAGAGGTGTTTGTGCATGGGCAGTTTTGGGGTCTCCTTTGGGTATCTGTGCTGGCCTGTTTGGAGATTTGCTGGGTTCTCTGCTGCTCCCATTTAATGTACAGTTGGGTACTCTACTTGTCCAGTTGGGTGTATTCTGAGGATCACTTTCTTTGTCAGATTTTAGTTCTGCATATGTCTCTGTTCTTCTCATGTTGAGTTTCTTACTGAGGTATTTCTGTTGGTCAAGTTTAAGGTCATCTGCTGTTCTCTGTTCTAGTTAGGTTGGATCAGTAAGCAATTTCTGTGCTGGGCAGTTTTGGATTCTGCTTAGGGTCTCTGTGCTGGTCAGGTTGAGGTCATCTGGAAATTTCTGTGCTGATTATTTTGACATCTTGGTGGGGTACTTTATTCGGGTTACATTCAAGGTCTTCTGGTGGTCTTTGTGCCCATAAGGTTGGGCATCTTTCTGTGGTCTTTGTGGTCGTGAGTTTGGAGGACTGCTGGGGATGTCTGTGCTGGTCAATTTTGAGGTCTTTGTGACCTTTCTGTGCTAATCAGTTTCACTGTCTGCTGAAAATAGTTGTACCCAATCAGGTGGGGTTTCAAGTTGGGTCTCTGGGCTGATAAGGTTGGAGATTCCCTGGGACCTTTGTGCTGGTCAGTGTGGAGGTCTGCATGGGGTTTCTATGATGGACAGTTTGGCAGCCTTCTGAAAGTGTCTGTACCCATTTAGGTGGGTGTTTACGTTGGGTGTTTGTGCTGATGCAGTTGGAGATTGCCTAGGGTCTTTGTGATGCTCAGTTTTAATATCTTCCTGAGATCTCTGTGCTTGTCATGTTGGGGGTCTGCTTTGGGTCTCTGTGCTGGTCAGCTTAAGGGTCATATGAGTATTAATGTGCCTGGGCATGCGAGAGTTTGCTTTGGGTCTCAGTGCTGATCTTGTTATAGGCCTGTCAGGGCTTTATGTGCTCGTCATGTCTGGGGACTTGTGGTTGTCTGTGTGCCCAGTAATGATAAGAGTCTGCCTCAGTTGTCCGAGGTAGTCAGGTTTGAAATCTGGGTACTCTGCTGGTCAGGTTGGTGTTCTGCTGGGGATTTCTTGCTGGTCAGCTTAAAGGTCTACTAGGGGTCTCTGTGTTTCTCAGGTTGAGGGTTTGTCAGGGGTGTCTGTGTTAGTCCATATAATGTTGTCTGGGGTTATGTCCTGGTCTGGTTAAGGGTCTGCTGGTGTCTCTGTGCTGCTCACAAGGCTCTTTGCCTGGGGTCTTTTTGCTGGTCAGGGTAGGTGTCACCCTGAAAATTTTGTGCTAGGAGTCAGGTTGGAGGTCTGCCTGGGTTCTCTGCTGCACAGGTTGTGGCCCTGCTGGGATTCTCTGTACTGGTTAGGTAGGAAATCTAGTTGAATCTCTACTGTTGTTTTGGGGGAAATGGTAGGGTACTGTGCTGGTCAGGTAAGGGGTCAGCAGGGGTTTCTTTGCTTCACAGATTCCAGATGTGCTGGAGTCTCTGGGATCATCACATTGAGTTTGTGCCCTTATCTTTGTGTTGGACAAGTTACAGAGAGGCTAGGGGTCTGTTTTTCTAGTCAGGTCAAAATTGGCCTGTGGTTTCTGTGCGTTTCAGGTCATCTTGGTGTCTCTCTGCTGGTCAGATTGAGTATCTTTCTGAGGACATTGTGTTGGTCATGATAGGTGTCTTCTGGGGATTTCTATGCTCAATGAGTTGTGGGGGTAGCCTTTGGTCTCTGTCCTGGTCATGTTTGAAATCTGGTAGGATCTCCCTGCAGGTAACAGGAATATCTGGCTGGGGACACAATTTTGGTGCGATTGCAGTCACCTTGGGTCTGTGTGCTGTTCTGGTTGGAGATCTGTTAGGTGTTTCTTTGCTGGTCCTGTTGAAGATCTGCTGGGGTATCTGTGCTGGTCATGTTTTGGGTCAGCCTAGGGTCTCTGTGCTGGTCAGCTTGATTTTCTGCCTAGAGTTTCTGCACTGGCCTGGTTTGAGGTCTGCTGTGGGCAATTGTGGTGGTAATGTTGCTGGTTTTTCTGGGGTCTTTATGTCAACTTAGGACTGTCAGAGGACTTCGTGCTTGTCAGGATGGGGGTCTAGTGGTGGTCTCTCTGCTGGTGTATTTGGAATTCTGCTGGGGTTTCTGTGGTGGTCACACTTAGTGTCTGGTTTGGGTCTCTATTGTCTTCAAGTTGAAGGTATGCTGGTCAGTTTGGGATCTCTTTTAAAATCTTTGATGGTCAGGTTTGGTAGCTGATCGGGTACCGTGCCTATTTTGGGAGTGCCTTTGCTCATCAGATTCCAGGTCTTTGAAGTCTCTGTGCTTGTCATATTGAATGTGTTCTTAGTATCTTTGTTTTGGACAGTTTGAAGGTTGCCGTGGGTCTCTGTGCTGGTCAGAATTTGAGTCTACCTGGGGTCTCATTACTGGTGAGTTTGGGAGTCTTCAGGTAATTTCTGAGCTATTCAGTTTAGTGGTCTTCTGGGTGTCTCTATGGTGCTCAGGTTGGAGGTCTGCATGTGGTCGCTCTGCTGGACAAATTGGTTACCTGACTGGGGACTCTGTGATGGTCATGTTAGAGATCTGCAGAAAGTCTTTGTTTTCAGTCAGATTTGGAATCTGCCTTAGGTCTGTCCTAGTCAGGTTCGGGGTCTGTTGGTGTCTTTCAGGTAATGTAATATGTGCCTGGGGTCTCTGTTTTCACAGTGGTGGTCTACATTTTGTGCTTTGTTCTGTCAGGTTGGGCGTCTGCTGGGGCTCCCTGTGATAATCAGGTTTGGGGTCTACTATATCTCTCTGTGATGGTCAGGTTGTGGGTGACTGCCAGGAGACACTATGCTGGTCATTTGGGGTTTCCATTAGGGTTCTCCATCTTTGTTAGGATTGGGATGTGCTGGAGATCTTTTTTGCCTGGTCAAGTCAGGGGTTTGCTCCGGATATCTGAAATGGTCTGCTTGGAGATTTCCTGAAGTCACACCTATTGTCAGGTTAATCGACTGTTGTTTATTGTGCTCATCAGGGCAGGTGTATGCTGGGTGTTTTTTACTGGTCAGGTTCCAGGTCTGCATGGGTCCCTGGCTTGTCATGTTGAGGTTCTGCCTAAGGTGCCCATGTTGGTCAAGTTTGAGGTCAATGGCTGCTTTCTCTTCTGGTCAGGTTCGGTTCAGTGAGGTGTCTCTGCGCTGGGAAAGTTGGCCGTCTGCTGGGGTCTCTGTGTCCAGCCACATTTGAAATTTGCTGGGATCTGTCCCAGTTAGGTTTGGGGTCTCCTTGTATCTCTGTTTGTGTCATGTTTGCCTGGCGTCTCTGTCATGGTCACCTTAGAGGGCTCTGTACTGGTCAGATTGGGGTTTGCTTTGGTGCTCTGTGATGCTCAGTGTTTGGGTCTCCCTAGAGTCTCTATGCTGGTCAGTCACTTGAGGCTTCTGTCAGAGTACTCTGCTGGTTAGGATGGGGATGCACTGAAGATCTATTTGCCTGGTCACGTAGGGTGTCTGCTTTGGGTATCTTTGTTGGTCTGTTTAGAGATTTGCTGGATTCTCTCTGCTGCTTAGGTTAATGTACTGTTGGGTAGAGTACTTTTCAAGTTGAGAGTCTTCTGGAGGTCTCTTTCCTGCTTATGTTCTAGGTCTGCTTGTGTCCCTATACTTCTCATGTTGAGTTTCTTCCTGAGGCCTCTGTGTTGGTCATTTTAGAAGTTGGTGGAGGTCTCTGTTCTGGTCAGGTTCAGATCAGTCAGTGGTTCCTATTTTGAGCAGGTTTGGGTTCTTTTTGGTGTCCCTGTACTGATCAGGTTGAGGTCTTCTTGGGGTTTCTTTGCTAATTAGTTTTGGATTTTACTGGAGTTCTCTGTTCTGATCAGGTTGACATTTTCTGGGAGTTGCTGTGCTGATTGATTTGATGTCCTGATAGTGTTCTCTGTTCCGGTCTAATTGGGGGTCTTCAGTGTGTCTTTGCTCTGATCAGGTTGGAGATTTTCCTGGGGTCTCTCTTGCCATGAGGTTAGAGGTCTGCTCCACATCTCTGTGGTGGTCTGTTTACAGGTCTGCTTGGGGTTTCTGTGCTGGTTATTTTAGCCGTCAACTCAGCATCTTCGTACCCAGTCAATTTGGGGGTTTCCTGGGGTCTTTGTTCTGGTGAGGTTGAAGATTACCTGGGGTCTCTGTGCTGCTGTATTGAGGTCTGCCTGTGGTCACTGTGCTTGCCATGTTTGAGGTCCGCCTTGAGTTTCTGTGGTGGTCAGGTTGTGTGTCTGCCTGATTTCTCTGTGGTTACTCATGTTGAGAGTCTTTCTTGGGTCTCCTTGCTGGTCTGGTTATGGGTCTGACAGGGGTTTATGTGTTAGCCATGGTTGGGTTCTTCTGGGTGTCTGTGTGCCCAGTAATGATAAGGGTCGTCCTCCAGTCTCTGTGTTGCTCAGTTTGATGGTCTGGTTTGATCTTCTTGTTGCTCAGGTTGGTGAACGTTTGAGTACTCTTCTTCTCAGGTTGAGGTTGTGCTGGTGATTTCTTGCTGGTCAGGTTAGAGGTCTACTGAGGATCTCTGTGCTGGTCCACTTGGAGGTCTGCCAGTGGGGTCTGTGTTGGTCAGAATTGGTGTTAGTCTGTGGAGTCTGTGCTGGTCAGGTTGGCGATCTGCTGGGGTCTGTTTACTGGTCACAGGGCCTTCTGCCTGTAGACTCTGTTCTGGTCAGGTTACAGGTCTGCTGGGGTCTGTGTGCTGTTCAGGTTAGGGATCTGTCAGGTGTTCCTTTGCTGGTCAACTTGGGGTTCTGCTGGAATTTTCGTGCTATTCTTGTGTTTCTGCTGGGGTTATTCTTCTGCTCAGATTTGGGGTCTTCTGGGTATCAGTGTGCTGGTCAGAATGAGGATCAGTGTGGTGTCTCTGTGCCTGTTTAGATTTAGGTCTGCCTGTGGTCTCTGTGCTTGCCAGGTTGGGTATCTGCCTACTGTTACTGTGCTCTTTTGGTTTGGGGTTGGCTGTGGGTAACGATCTAGATAAAATTGGCGGTCATCTTGGGGTCGTTATAATATGTAAATTTGGGTCTTTCACCGGTTTATGTGGTTACTCAGTTTAGGGATCTTAACTGGGGTCTGTGTGCATTTGAAAGTCTTCTGATATCTCTGTGGTGTTCTCAATTAATGTCTGCCTCAGGTCTCCATTCTGTTCATTTTAAAGAAATGCCTGGGGACACTGTGCTACTCAGGTTAGGGTCTATTTTGATTTCTCTGTTGGTCATGTTGGAAGAATGATGGGGTACTGTGCCTATATGGTTTTGGGTCTGATGGGGTTCTATTTGCTGGTCAGGGTCCACTTCTGCATGGGTCTCTGTGTTGTCAGGTTAAGTGTCTGCCTGAGTTCCCTGTCCTGGTCAAGTTGGAGGTTGGCAGGTTGTCTTTGTGCTGGTCCAGTTTTAAGTCTCCTTGGGGTTTGGTCCTGCTGAGAGTTGAGGTGTGCTGAGTGTCTCTGTGCTACTCAGCTTGTGAGTCCTCTCAGGATCTCTATGCTGGTCAGGATGAGCGTCTACTGGGGGTCTCTGTGTCTGTCAGTTTGAGGGTCTGTCAGGTGTGCCTTTGCTGGTCAGAATTGGTGTTTGTCTGGGGGTCTGTGCTGGTCAGGTTGGGGGTCTACTGATGTCTTCGTGCTGGTCACAGGGATCTCTCCTTGGGGTCTCTGTGCTAGTCAGGATTGAGGTCTGCTGGGGGTTCTCTGTGCTGGTCAGGTTTGATGTCTGCCATGGTTCTCTGTGATTGTCAGCTTTGGGTTCCTACTGGGATTTATGTGTCCAGTCATGTTAAGGGTATTCCAAAAGTCTCTGTGGTGCTCAGGTTAGAGGTCTACCTAGGGTCTTTGCTGCACTGATTTTGGTCGCTGCTGAGATTTGTTGTGTTTGTTTGTGAGAGTTTTTGGGTCTCTCCTGGTGTTGTTGGAGAAATGGCAGGGTACTGTGCGGGTCAGGTTCATGGTCAGCAGGTGTCTCTTTGCTTTTCAAGTTCCATGACTGCTGAAGGGTGTATAATTCGGTGTCTGTCTTGATCTCTGCCTGACAGGTTATAGGGAGGTTAGGGGTCTCTTTTCCAAGTCATATGGGTAGAGGTCAGTGAATTCTGTACTAGTCAGGTTGTAGGTGATCTTGAGGTCTCTGTGCTGGTCAGATTGGGTATCTGCCTGTGGACTTTCTGCTAGTCAGGTTAGGGGTCTTCTGAGATCTCTGTGTTCAATGAGTTTTGGGTGCTGCCTTTGGTCTCTGTCCTTGTCATGCCTGGGGTCTGCTTGGGTCTTTGTTCTGCTGTTTGTTAGAATTGGTCACAGGGATATCTGCCTGGGGACTCTGCTTTGCTCAGGTCCCAGGTCTGCTTGGTGTCTGTGTGCTATTCAGGTTAGGAATCTGTCAGGTGTTTTTGCTATTCCAGTTTTTGGTCTGCTGGGATTTCTGTGCTGGTCAAATTGTGTTTTTGCCAGATATCTGTGTGCTTGTCCTATTGCCAGTCTGCCGGGCGTTTGTGTTTTGTCAGGGTAGTGGTCAGCCTCGGATCTCTTATCTTAATCATGGTTGGGGGTTTGCCCAGGATCTCTGTGCTGCTGTATTCGGTAGTCTCCTTAAGTCTCTGTGGTTGTCGTACTTAATGTCTGCCTCAAGTTTCTTTGCTGGTCATGTTGAAGATATGCCTCGGGACTCTGTATTGGTAAAATTGGGGTATTTTTTATCTCTCTTCTGGAGAGGTTAGGGGACTAATGGGGTACTGTGCTTATCTGGTTCCAAGTCTGCTGGAAGTCTCTTTGCTTGTCAGTTCCAGGTCTTCTTTGTTCTCTGTGATGGTCATGTTGACATTTTGCCTGAGGTCTTTTGTTGCTCACGTTTGAGGTCAGTGGGATTCTCTCTGTTCTGGTGACATTAGGATCAGATGGGGGTTTCTGTGCTGAACTGGTTAGGCTTCTGCTTGAGTCCTCTGTGTTGGTCAGGTTTAAGTCTTCTGGTGGTCCCTGTGCTAATTAGTTTAGGGTCTTGCTGAAGTTATTTTCTTTTGTTCAGATTGCTGGAAATTTTTATGCTGGCCTGGCGGTTGTTCTATATGCATTCTTTGTGGTCATGAAGTTGAAAGTTTTGTCTGGAGTCTCTGTGCTGGTCAGTTTGAGGTATGCCTAAATTTTCTGTGCTGGTCATGTTGGGTGTCTGCTCAAGGTTATTCTACCCAGACAGTTTGTAAATTTACTTGTGGTTTCTGTGCTGGTGAGTTTGGAAATTCCCTGTGGTCTCCGTGCTGGTCAGTTTTGAAATCTGCCAGGGATTTCTGTGTTTGTCATGTGCAGCATCTGCCTTGGGTCCCTGCTATGGGCCCACAATGGGTTTATGCACTGGGCATGTCAGGGGTCTCCCGGGAGTCTGTGTCCCAGTAATAATAAGTGACTGACTGGGTTCTCTGTGAAGGTCAGTTTGGAGGTCTGCTTTGACCTTTCTTCAGTTCATGTTGGAGGTCTTTTTAGTACTCTTTGGGTCAGTTTTGCGTTCTCCTGGTGATTTCTTCTTTGTCAGGTTAGAGGTCTACTGGGAGTCTCTTGCTGGTCAGGTAGGGGGTCTGCTGGCATCTGTTCTGTTCATGGGGCTCTGTGCCTGGGGTCTCTGTATTGGTTTTGAGGTTTGCTGGGGAGGGGCTCTGTGCTAGTCAGGTAAGTAGTCTTGTTGTGTCTCTGCTGGTTTTCTAGGTAAAATGGTATGATGCAGTACTGGTAAGGCTGTGTTTAGAATGGGTCTCTTCGCTCTTCATGTTCCTGGTTTTCCAGAGTCTCTGTGATTATTATGTTGAGTGTCTCAATTGATCTCTGTCCTGGTCATGTTACAGGGAGGTGAGGAATCTCTGTTCCAAGTGAGGTGGGGATTGGCCAAGGGTCTTTTCATTAGTCAAGTTGAAGATCAGCTTGAAGTATTTGTGATGGTCAGTTTGAGCTTCTGCCTTGGGAATTCATGTTGGTCAGGTTAAGGGTCTTTGGAAAAATTCTGTGCTCAGTGAGGTTTGGGGTCACCCTTTGTTCTCAGTCCTCATCATGTTTGAGGTCTACCTGCGGCTTGGGTCTATTTGCTGATCACAAGAAGTGTTTCCTTGATAATCTGTTTTGGTCAGTTTGCAGGTCTGCCAAGGGTATATGTTCTGTTCAGTTTAATAGGGTAAGGAAATGAAAGATAAAAGACAGGGGAGGTCAAACGTGTAAAGGTTGGAAAGTATATCTCAACTAAGAGATATACATTGTGTTTTCCTCCCAGCTTGTCACAGTCCCGGATGACTACAGTAAATCAACATCTTGCCAATTAACATTGAAGCACAACCTATTCTACTACTTTTTGTTGAGCATGTGAGCCATAAAGCGTATCTCTGTTTACTCCCAGAAACGAAGCAGTTCTTGCTCACAATGTCATATTACCTATTTTCCCTCAAACCAGAAATAGCATCCCAAGTATTATACTTGTGCACCAAGCTCTGGGCTGCCTTACAAAACCCTTGAACTGTGGATTCCAAGCACACAGGTAGCCTTGCTAAAACCTGTTTTCTCAAAAGACCTGGCTTCTGGCTCAC
>PVJL010005783.1:0-102812 GCA_004026885.1 Lyroderma lyra
ACTTATTATACAACAAGTTGACAATGACACTGTAGAATTGTATGCCTGAAACCTATGTAATCCTTGCTAGCAGATGTCACCCCAATAAGTCTAACAATAAAAATGAATTAAAAATGAAAAAAAAAAGATTCAGATAACTCTAGGTTTCTCAGAGTAACATCAATAGACAGACTGAATCTTATCTCTTTTATCTCCAAATGGCAGTTCTAGATTAGACATGTAAAGTCATATCCATCATTAAAAAAATTAAAAGAAAAATGAACCTTGGTTATAATTTATTTTTAATAATGTACATAGCCAATGTGATACAATTTAAATATTAATGTACTAATTTAAATGTCAATGTTATTAAAATCGCCACATAAATTTTGTACTGTGTATGGAATCAAAAATGTACTTTAATGCTAATAATAACATAAGCAGTAAATTTTTCTTGGTAATCCCTATTTATAGAAATGCCAGCAGTAGATGTCAATAATCTTCTAACAACAAGAATAGTTACTTTTACTGCAAAATGTTTAAGTGAACACACGATAACTCAAGTTTTTAGGTCACTTGAAATAGTATGCTCTGGAAACTCATATTGCTTAACTTCCCAAAGGGCATTTAGTGTTGGCAATGACTTGGGTATTTATGCTCACTGGTGAGACGTAAAACTATGAGTGTAACTGCAAGTGGTTTCTGATTTTCCCCCAAAGGAGTTCTAAATGCAAAGAATATTTTCCATTCTGAATATATCTTTGGCATATTTTCAAACAGACAAGCATTATAGCCCTTATAATCCGCCTGGTTGCTAGGGCCCTAATAGGCTTAGTTGTGCAGCACTGTGGGTTTGGAACATGAAGTTCTCTCTCTTTTCTGGTACGTATTTTGCAAAGTTCTTGGTGACATCGCCTGAACACCACACACTGTCAAAACTTTCTGATTAAACGTGTGATGCCTAAACCTGAGTTCATCCTCAAACAGGACTCTGCAGATTTCGGAGTGGTCCATATCACTCCAGTTTCTTGCACTGTTTCTGCTATCGAAGTCTATCTGCCTCGATGTTTCTATGTTGAATTCTTCCATTTTGAATCTAACAATTTGGAGCACAGATGACACCATGCTGAAACTACTGCATACAAGGTTTGAACTCCTTAAAACTCAAGGTCTTCTCTAAAATGTTTTTCAAAATTAATATGCATAAATATGATCTGAGAATCTTGTTAAAATGCAGATTCTGATTCATTTCAGTAATTTCAGATTCTGGGGGAGAATGTGAGAGTCTTCCTTTCCAACTAGCTCCTAGGTGACAGTGATGCTGCTGGTCCCTGGTGGGGAGGCATAAAATCATGCAGTTGACTTACAGTGACTTATTCTTTATGATGCATAGTTCTATAGTAGTTGTGAAAAGTATTTTCCTCCTACTTTATATTAGCTCTTCATTTAAAGAACGTCAGATATGAAGGGAATGGCTACCAAGTGTGGACGCACAATGGAGAAGTGTTCCTTTTTTCCATCAGAGACTCTGCATGCAGGTAGGCTCAAATAGACTAAGCCTTAGGTTTACATGACAGTGTCTGCATACTAAACTGGAGGAAACTTCCCCGAAGCTAGCCTCAGGCTTCTCAGGTGGATTGGTTATGTAGAGACAGATGAGGATGGCTGGGATGACTTTCCACAGCAAGTTCTTGTAAATTTTCAGATGATATTTATTATAAATACAGATGCAGTCATATATGAGTTTGTTGATATATATGGGTGTATATGCATATGTATGCATAGATACGTGTTTTTATTTCAAAGCAGAACAAAGTAGGACACAATTTTTTTAAACCAACATCACAGGAAAGAACATTAACATAAGATCATAACTGGGTTTGCATTTCCTCTTCAGCACGAGTAATGGTTGCCATCCTCCATCCCATTTGTCGTTTCTTCATATGGTTATAGCTATTGTTTACCATCTTGTCTTTATCAAATCTCACCTATTTATTGCCTTTGGTAGTATTTTCTGTTTGTTTCTGACATGGAAATTCATTTCAGTATATTTCACCAGCACAGTTCCATGAACCTGAAAAATGTTTAATATGACCACTGGCTTAAATGATCTATGCAGTACACAATTAGCTACTTAGCACCAGGCAAAACAAATTCTATCTTATTTCATCTCTTCTAAATATTTTCCCATTATAACTAATGACATAGTGAGAGAGTAGAGAAGAAATAAATTCAGTAGCTAGTACCACAGTGAGAAATCAGTACTTCTCACTTTAGGAAACTGTCTTCACTTGCTTTGATGGCTGTCCTGCTACAAAACAGATCACTATTCTGCAATAGGATGTGAAACAGAAGTATGTTCTCTATCAAAGATTAACCACCATGATGGGTTTTCCTCTTGAGTCAGAGAAAATTATTTAGAGCATTTATTAAGAGAATTAGTGAGTCAATATTCATACAAAAATAAATATCCCCTATCTGCAAAAGGTTGAATGAAATAAGCAGATTAAATTTATTACCTTAATTGGAATTTAATATTAAATCACATTTTAAAGAACTCCCAGTAGAGCTAAGAAACAGGCAAGTAAATTCTATTGTTTCTAGGTACTTAGACTTAATATACATGTTATTATTAGCATGTATAAACCATTAGCAATAAAAAGAAATGAACACACAAAACATTTATTCTTGCAGTAATCATATATGCTTTAATAACCTTGAGAAATGAGCTAGAAAAGTGTCTTTAAGGACCCACATTCAGTGCTTCATATGGAAAATTCAGATACAATAGTCAATGGATTAAAAACTGACAGCTGCTTTCTGAGCATGATTTATGATATTATTACATTTAAAAGTAACCTCTGAGTTTTATTTATAATGAACTCTTTTTGGAATACTACCTATGAAGGATTTAAATGGATTTATATTTGGAGTTGATATATGTGTATGTATATCTAAATAGCATTTCCCCCTTTCTACCAGCTGTCTGGGAATCCTGTTTGAAATATACAGTTTTAAATTATGCATTTTAAAAGCTGCATTCTTGCTGAGTTTTTTATCTTGCAGCATGCACATAACTACATGTCTGTACTGTACCACTGTTAAAATAAGGAAGGTCTTTTTCTTCATTAACTCTTGGCCCTCAGTTGCTCATGGCACTGGTACCATTAACTTGAGGTGTTTTTCTAACCTGATTACATCTTACTTCAACTGGGCATTTTATATATATTACTGAATCCATACAAATAATACAATTAATATGTATTCTCATTCTGAGAAATAGGTACACACACACACACACACACACACACACGCACACACATACACGCACACGCACACATATCACCAACATTCAAAACTCTTGAAATGTTTTTTATTAATTCACAATGATACTAATGACATGTGACATGCTGTGCTACATAATTGTGATTAAGCCACCCGACAACAGTTTCTCATATTTAAAGACACCATACAGGTTTTTCTAATTCTGAGGTTCTCTGGCAGAGGGCACCTTCCCTCTAACTGACTGAATTTTTACCTATGGTGGTTAGAGTCAGAGCATAGAAGAATGGAACTCATGCCAAGAAAACCAGCCCTTGTACCTTAGACTGTGGTTATAACTCACACATGTATATTCTATGAAGTCATTCTTCATGGAGTTCATGTCCCATTTTTAATTAGAATAAAAATAAATATTTATGTAATATATATACTACACTGCCATAGATTTGAACAAAAACTACAACGAGTACTTTGCTTGGATATCTATTTATAAGTCCTGGATGGGTCTTAGCAGGGGTCCACTATATTTACTATTACATTTACAAAGTATTTGATTAAATACAAGTTTAATACTTGGCTTTCATGGTGTATCAGTTTTCTTTTAAGTGATAACAAAAAATGCCATTATATTTTGGACAAATGACATATATATGAGCAAAAATTACCTTTAAGAACATACAAAGAAATAAAGAAAGCACTCATAGTTAACATTTAGAAAATACAAAACGATTCATTTCATTGCAAAGTTTCTGGTTAAATGTATGTGCCAAAGTAGTCATTTGTAGACTATCTATTAATTCTATGTAAAGTCTAAGATATGACTGTATGAAACTGATTATTTTTTTAAAGTATAATACAATGGCTGACATATTTCAGCTATGGTTTTTACCAAGAAATCTTGGGAATATACTGGCAGTGCATTCTTGTTGATAGGAAAGTACTTATCCTTGAGAGATACATTCATTTTTGCAGTTCAGCTGAGTACCACTTGATAAATCACCACTCTGGGATTTGACATCAGAGGCCAAAGGTCTCCTTTTTTAAAATAAGAATATGCTATTGTCTGAGAAGCTCAGTTCCACAATGCTATAGTTGCAATATCTTTCTATTTTTTTCTCTTGGTCAGTTGATGATGACAATGGACAGCAAATGACCAAATTTGATTTACGTTCCACATCAAGTATTCCCTTGCTCTGATGAACATTGTCTCCTTCAAATAATTTACCTTTTACAATAGTCCCCAAAATATCACAGGAAACTGCAAGAAAAGTCAAGTGTGAGATGTTGCAACTATATTACAAATCTCCACGATGTCAGCAGCTAATTTATAGAAACAGGCCATATCCATCCTGCTTGCCTTTGCCTTAGGCTCCAAAGATGCCCGATTCACTGTAATTTATTGCCAACTTCCTACGTTTCTCTTGGATGCAATTGTTGTAGGCCTTCTACTTTTGGTGAACTCGCTATGTTCACTTACTAATTCCAAGAGTTCTTTGGGATTTTCTATATAGAAAAATCATGCTGTATGTAAATAAAGTTTTGTTTCTTCTTTTCCAATTGTGTAACTTTTTTTTTTTTCGTCTTATTCGTTAGGTAGAACTCTGAGTACAGTGTTGAATGAGAGTCTCTGAAGTCTCTAGGAAAGAGTCCTCATCGCCTCTTCTCACTTCTGGTGGTTGCAATCTCTAGGGCTGCATGGCTGGCAGCAGCTGCTTCACACGAGTCTCTGCTTCCATTGTCACATGGCCTTTGCCGTGTGTCTCAGTGTCTTCTTATTGGTCATGGCCTTCTTGAACACCAATCACTGGATTTAAGGACAACGTTGACAGCCTGTTAAACCCAGCACACTCTTTATATTGGGTAATAAAAATTGTCATGTACACACATTATTGCGGCCTCTGACTTCCTCTTAAGGGGCTCCTCACATACATTTACATTTATTCCCCATATATATATATATATGTTTCCTGAATCCATAAAAAATTCACGCTGAGAAAGAGAATGAAATCCAAAGCTGACATTTGTTTCCTGATTCTGATGTTCGGCTTTTTTTCCTTTCCTGCCCTACATTTACCAACAATGGAAAACAACAGTCCAAATCACTCAGGTTCCCTCCCACATATCCCATTTCCTCATAAGAACCTATTATTTTTTTGTTTTGTTTTGTTTTGTAGGAGGGAAACAGTCTTATTTAATCTGATAACATAGACCAAGATTTGGTAAGTAATTCTATTACTCCCTTAAGAGTATTAGAGGTGAATAAATATGCATTTTGAGCTGCATTATTTGAATCAAAGGCAGATTCCAGTGAGGGGTGATGTGGCCACGACTGCTAGAGAAGATGCTTTGGAACAGATGGGCGTTATAGTCTTTCTAATTCTGCCAGGTGACTAGTTTCCTATTTCGTCTGCACTTGCAACTGTTCTGTTTGCCAACAACTTGTTTGTGTGTGAGTTTGCATAACACTTATTCCATAGGAAGGGGGCTTTCTGGCACTGTTAGAGTAATATGTGTTAGAGACTATTTGCCCTGAGTAAAATATGTTTCTTTATATATCATCTTTTGAATTTATCTTCAAAAGATTTCATTAAATGATTTCTAATGCCAATAGAAGATAAAAATACCATCTTATAGTTGTTTGACTCAATAAAGTTCTTGGACGAGAACAGTTGAATAACAAAGGGAAACGTTTATTTCATTAGCTAGCTCTGGAGCTATTATTTCACGAGTATTGATTTAAGTGGGTTCTAAAGGGTGAAACAAAAAGCCAAAGCAAGGTACCATCAGAATACAGATTGGAAACTTCAAGTTATGTAAATATTATTGTTCTGGTTAAAAAAAAATTAGATTGGCTCAGTACTTTCCAGCTACTCTTATAGTTAAAATGTTTCAATTTCAGCTGGTTTTTTATTGTGCTAAATGGAAATATATACAACCAAACATTCTTGTCTATACAATTCTTTCTGTTCCCTTATTCTGTAAGGGGGAGAGGATGTTAATTTTATGGTAGAAAAAAGATTTTTAAATCCTCCTTTATAAAAGGAGGAAAAATAAGTCCTTCTACTTTGAGGAGGAAATAAAATAAAAACCCTCCTATTTTATAAAAAGGAGGAAATTGCCACTAAGCAAAATGAAGAGCCACCAGTCCAAACACTCAAACTCCAGAATCAAAGACTGTCATCTGGAGGAAAGTCATGTATCCAACCTTCACCACCAAAGCTTGGGTGGTTCACGATGTTATATACACTCTCACCAACATCAAGAACAAAGTGTGGGGATTCATGGGTAAGGGCCAAATGAGCTGCTTTGTGCTCTTCTTTTGAGGTTGAATTTATACACAGCTGATAACATTGAAATGTCCTTTCATGTGGTGAGAGCAGAGAAAATGAATTGTTGTTGCTTTAAGCAGGGCACTGTTTCATTTAGTGAAAGCAAAATTTTTGGCTCTCTGATGCAGCTCAAGATTCTACTTACTATGAATGCAAAACAGTCTATAATGCTTTGGCATTTGCATTGACAAACACAATATCATAGTATACTAGGAGGAAAGGAGATACTTTGCTTCAACTAACTCATTTCATGAACACCTTTAAAATACTGTATGCACAACAGGCATGCCAAAGGCTTCAAATGGTGATTTCCAGTAAGGAAGGTCAATGAATAAAAACAAAGGGGAACAAAATGCAATACCTTCCTTCCTTCATTTGGAATTTAAATAATCTAAGTTCTTGGATTTGACTTTTAAAAATATTTACATGTATGAACAAAATACTGGTTTCAAATAAGATCTGTTTGCAACCAAATTACTGAGCCCCAGCTACAATAAAACAGTGATAATTTGTGTAGTGTTCTAAAGAAGTACGTAAGTTCTGGTCTGGGCAGTTAGGCAGTCAGTGAGAGTGGAGACACCCATTTCTCCACTGACACTTGAAGATGATTTATGCCTGATCACACCTGCTTTAAAATGTTGGAACGCTGACCCTGGATTTTGCCTCATCTCTCCTCAGTGTTATTTTGACCACTAGAGCCAGCATCTATCTTCAGATTTAAATTTTCAATCAGGTTCCAGCCCAGAGTATCTGGAGTGTTCTCACTTAAGTATTGTGGGATTAGGTAAAAGTGTTTTACACATCCTTCATGGCTGAAACCTGATTGTGACTGGCTAATGTTCATAATAAGGATACATCCTTCTCTTTTTACATACCCCTTCTTCCTTCTCCCCACTGAAAAAAGAATGAAAGAAAAGCTAAATTTATCTTTGTTTATCCCTGACAACAATGCAAGAAAGGTAGTACTAAGTATAACTGTGTCTTAAGTGCTAGGACTATAATGATGAACATGGTTGTTAAACTCTGGCTGATAAGGACCAAGTACTCTAGCTAGCCACAGGACACAGATACTCAAACTTGTGATTCCAATGCTATGTATTAAGGGACAGGACATGGCAGCTCCGGTACTGACAGTACCTGCAGCATAGGTTGACAAGATGTACTATTTTATACAGACAGAAAACAAAGGTATTATCCTGTTTCAAATGGTATGTATGGTCAGCCTACTAGGGCAGGGATATCTAAACACAACTTGATGGGTCAGAAGGCTTCCTGGGAGATGCTGTGTCTCAAATGAAACTGGAAAAATAAGCAGGATTTAAGCCACATGCGGATAGGGTAGAATATAGTAAGGGGGTTCTGGGAAGACAGGACTAGAGAAAAGAAAGAGCATGATAGGGTAAAATCCTGGGGTTAAAAGTTGCTTTGAGGGGAGGGGTCAGAGGGATGGAACAGAAGTTGGGAAGGGGAGGCCAGGTACTAAAGAGCTTTGTATACTACTTGAAGGAATTGAAATTTAAGTAGAACAATTAGAAGCTTCTGGTAGTAATCAATTTTAAGCCTGTGTCTTGATCCTAAGTGATGGTTAACATTATTAAATGAAATAGCTAAAATTTCCTTTTTTCCCCCAAATATTTTAGATACTATAAAATATACAGATTCAAATGTAAGGATTCATGTAGTAAATATCTCTTGGAATTTAGTGTGAGAAAAACTTTACCACCAAATGGTTACATATCCTTTTACTAGAAAATCAGAACTGGAAAAATCAGTGATTTTACCTTATAGGAAACTCAACATACATTTTATGTTGTATTCCTTTAATGTGTCAAATATGTATTGTCTTTAATTCTTCTTTTTCTTTTAATTTCCATGTTGAAAAGTGTTTTGATATTACTAACTGTCCAGAATATTCTTTAGAAGTAAATGGGTATAAATCACATACATAAAAATAGAATCATTTGAATTTTCTAGGTTTTTTATTTTTAACAAATAATTTTAGTTCATACTTTCATTAGGAGAATTATTTGATCAAGACAGAAATCCTAGCAAAAAGGAAAATCATATTTAAGTCTTTAAAGGTAAAATATAACCAGAAGAACAACTGAATAGCTAATTATTCCTTACTGTGGGAATTACCAGATAGTTAATCAATAGCCCCCCAAAATAGGTCAGTAAGTACATAAATGATAGACAGACAAACAGATAGGCACTGATATACAGACAGTTACCTGAACTATATCTTGAATATCAGCATTATGCTTTTTCCCAATATTTTAGTTCTATGTATGTATAGGTACATATATATATCTCTGTATGTACATATAATCTTATATTTGATATATACATTAAATACATCAGGGGCTTTATATACCTTATTTGTTCATATACTATGAATATATAAATATCCCACCCTGTTCTGCAAAGGATTAACATGAACTGGCATGCAGTAAGTAAAACAAACCAGCAATTTCTGTGCCCTAACAACCTCAAACCACAAATTCATCTGATAAAATGGGAAAGGAGATCCCATTAAATTAATAAAAAAGAGAGGGTAGGACAAGAATTTGTTACCTGGTCCTACTGGTCCTGTTTGTATACGAATAAGTCTCACTCTTCAGATTTATTAATAACATGAGAATAGCAGTTAGGTGAAATATGCAAAATACTTTAAATAGGACAAAAAGGATAGGAGAGTTAAGAGACTATGAATTTCCTGGAATGCTGTATATTTAAGCTTTTAGTAGGTTTTTGTAAAAATTTGGGGAAAAAATTGAAGGATTAAATATTTTAATTAAATTGAATATGCAACAGAAGAAAAAATATGCCAAGTTTTTACTCAACCACATATTTCATATCTTCAGATAATATTCAGTAACTTATTGATTTGAATATATTATATTTAAATATTTTTATTATTTGTAGACAGTCTGACAGCAACATAATTAATTCCTTCCTTTCATCAAGTAACTGTAATGCATTATTTTTTCAACTAAGGACTTTCCCTTGCATGACAAGACTATGTTTTCAATTTAAAAGACAAATGCCTCTTATTCATGCTTAGTTTTTAAAGGAGCCATAAAGATGCTCTTTTATGAATCATATGTTTCATAAAGGCATAGGACATCCTTCAATATTACAGTGATAATTATAAAAAAAGGATAGGATTCATCTTATGTCCTTTTACTACATACTTACTCCCCCTAGATCATACTATATGTATCCTCCTGAGTTTAATTTCAAGTTTTTAAAAAGGATCTAGTCTTAAAATATTAGAAAGGAATTTTTAAGTTCCATTTCATAAAACATCACTTTCTCATATTAACACCACTCTTTTAACACCACTCCTTAATATTCTGAAGAAAAAACATCTGAAAGAAAAATAGCGGGCAGGAGGCAATGTTATGTGCAGATTACACTGTACAATATAATTACCCTTAGCCCTTGTAGCGTGCTTTTCATTTGAAAATCCAGATCATTATAGGACATGAAATGAAAACTTTTAATTGCCCAAGAGGTAGATGATGAACCCATTTTCCAAATGGGAAACTGAGGCACTGAGATGCCTTACCATAGGCTGCAAACAATGGCCAGGAGCAGAAATCGGGATTAGAATCAGGAAGAACTGGTTGAAGCTGCATCTACATGGCTGCCCAAAACCTGTCAGTGGAATGACAGGTATCATGTTGGTCCATTCCCACCTCTGTTCCACCTTGCTCTATGGCATACATAGCTGAAGGAAGTCTGAAACAGCATTTAAAGTTGAATGGCACATTTGTTCTCCAGTCTCAGATCCATGAAATCAATGTGAGGAGTGATGATTTAGAGCAGCATCCTCAGACTCAGGAATGTAGGCTATGCAGAAACTATATAGAATGATTTCAGTAAATGAGATCAAGACATAAAAAACAATTAAAGGCCTCCTAATGCAATAGTAAAAATTACAGCTTCAGTTCAATATTTCTACTGTTATTCTACAAGGAGATGTTTACAAGTACAATCAAAAATAAAATTTCAATCAAGTAGATTTGAAATCTGACTCACATCTCTCTGCTGTGAGCCTTGATCTGCATGTTCCTAAATTAGGAGAAAATAAACATGGCATAATTTTACCGTGTTGGGTACTGAACATATCTCTTTCTAGATTACAATAATGTATCATTATTCACTGCAAATAATTCACCAAGCTCCTCGAATAGATTAAAACAGTACTAAAGAAAACTGGGTTATTTCACTGAGCAGTGGTAATAGCTGAGCAAGCAATATGGCCAGAATGTCGGCACACACGGCAGGGGCTGCTTTGTGGAAGATGCAGGAAAAGAAACAACTGCATTGTCCTTTAGGCTTGTGAGGACGATGTCCACGGGTGCCAACCCCATAGTTACTGTACGAGCAGCCAGTACATTAGGGACACACTAACATAGATGACACACAGCGTTATCCAGGTTATTCTTGTGATTGGTGGCCTGCGGTGACTTGTCACATGGAGGATGACACTGGAAGAGAGAATGCCACTAGAGTTTTGGGCTCGAGCCACATAGAGGCCTGCATCTGCCCCGCATACCTTCGGAATGAACACTGAATGTCTCGCCTCCTTGTGTAAAACCTGTAAGTGTCCATCTGCAGACAATTTCTGGCCCATCTTGTACCTGAAGCAGAGAGTCAGTTTTTAGTCAGGATCACTGTTTATGCACATCTTATCCAATTTGTAAAAACCATTGCAAACAGGCCCATTACTACTGCAATATTCTGTAGTGTGAGCAGGAACTTCACAGCTACCACAAATTCCAATGGGGCCATTTACCTTTCAAGCAGGGGTTGGCAGCTGGTGGCCAGTGAAGTGCTTGCTCGGCTCAGACCATGTTTCTAAAAAACTGAATTTTCTGACAGCGTTTAACAATTGGAATATTGCATGTAAAAATGTGGATGCTCAACTATTCTTTAAAAAAACAACAGGCCATCTGGTCACACTGGGCCACCATTTGCTCGTGGCAATTATCTAGAATATGAAATAGTACCCTCCTAGTGGGCCTGTGTCATTCTTTCAGCTGCTATGGAACAGCAGCTTGTGACTTCCCGAGTCTGTATTGAGCGAGACTCATCTGTCCCATTATGTAGATCCCATAGGATCCACATGAAAATACCAGTGTGTTGTTTTAGGAGAGGTACTTACACAGCATTTACTGGAGGAAGGAGTTCACTTAATTTTTATGGATTAATTTCATTAGAAGAAAATGGTTTCTAATTATAAAAGGCATTTATGCTATTGGATTATTACTGCTAATGACATGTTTCTAAAAGTTTTCTTATGAACATAGCTGCATCTTTTTATAAAGTAATTAATTTGTTTATTTACTATTTTTTTATATTCTAGATTCATGTTTATTTATACCCATATTCTAACACATAAGAAATGATGACAAACCGGAATCATTTTCTCTTCCTCTTGCCTCAATGATAATTTTGCATTTTTATGAATGTCCTCAGGTATGATCCCCTGATAGCTTGCCAGTTGTTAATTAAGCAAAATTGCAAATCTGAGAGCAAGATATTTTTTTCACAATAGTTCTTCAATATTACAGTTGCAATTGTTTTTCAACAATATATACTAACCAAATTATTTGTTGTGTGGACAAAAACAAGAAACACTTCAGACAACATTTTTCTTTGGGGTGAACTGATATTTAATGATGAATTAAATATCTTTTATATTCATAAATATGAAAATCCTGATCTGTAAAAAACATGCAATTGTAAAAAAAGAAAAGCATAAATGGTGGCACTGTAGCACAAGTGCCGTTTCTTTTAATAATTCAAGAAACTAGCTCCTTGTAGATTCTTTAGATGACAGATTCACACTTTAAATACTATCAATGGGTACACACAATCATTTAAACTGTTAAATTTAACATCTGCTAAAATATTACAATAAATAAGTGCTATTTTACTTATCTTAGTTTAGAAATATAAATGCATTCCCACAAATTTGACCTCAAATAAATCTACCTAAGGATAAAAAAATTTCTAAATGTTTAAAAGTTAACTGAAGTATCCAGGAAGTCCGAACTGCTTTTAGAACAACAGTAGGTGATTCAAAACCTGTATTCTTTCATTCAAACAAATAGACTAAAAAATAATAATGTCTCCAGAGTGAAATCATATTGTTCACAGCTCTGTTATCACACCTCCTTTCAAAAATGGGTTTATTATCTGTCTCTGGGAGTAACTGTGAAAGAAATATTTTTACTCGAGCTCTCACACTGAAGAAATTTATTTTAAAAAATCTTAGTGAAATAAACAAATATTGCAAAAGTGGCATGTGTGACTGTTGGGAAGAGAAAAAAAGATGAGACAGGTAAATAAAAAAAAACAAAAAAAAAAAACAAAACCGAAATTTTAGGTTTTTAAATTGAATAAGGGATGTTAAACCAAGAAAATTTCATGCCTATGTAAAAATAAACAATAAGAAAGAATATCAACCCACTATCTTTAGAAATGTGGAATGTTAAACTGTTAACAACAAAAAACCCCAGCACAACTCAGTTGCAGAGCTTTTGGAGTTTGTTAAATTATTATTTTAGATGGTTACTTTTTTTCTTCAGGGTATTAGTCATGCTGCTACTAAAATGAGAGTTGGGGGTTTGAGGTGAGGTTGAATCATGCAGAGCTGCAGTGTCGCACAATATTAACCAGCTACTCCTAAACTTTAAGTTAGAGCACATGAATAATCATTTGCTCAGTGATTCTATTTGTTTCTGTTTATGGCTTCTCATTATAGGCTACCCACCATGTCAGTGTAGGCTCTGGAAATCCTGTTACTTCAACTTCCAAAGTCACTGGAGAACCTTCCACAACAGTTACATTAGACAGGAGCCTGGAGAAATTAGGTGCCTGGCCAGCTAGGCTGACTGTGCTGTTCTTTGCTGATGTACTTCTAATCTCTTCTTGGGAAACTATTTGCCTCTGATAGGCCAGGCTGGGGCCTGACTGAAACCCGAGACCTGAGAATGCATCCTGGGGAGCATGCAGCCTACCTCGGGTTTTAGTGACATTATTACTAGCATGCATTTTCTCCTGTGTTTCTAGCATGCTTTCCTGAACCTGCGGGTGCCGCTGCAAAGCTCTCTCATGCACTTCACTCAACATGCTCTCTGGATGTTTAGCACTGATTTCCTGGATGGCAACACTCTTTTCCAGAAATCTTCGGGAGGTTAATGGGGGCTCAGCTTTGAACTGAGGGTAAGGCCTCTCAAAATGACTGGAAAATGTTTCTTTCTTCTCATTGCAAACAGCAGCAAAAGCAGCAGGTGTTGGAAGGCCTGATTCACCGGCATCCCCTGGACCGTGGGCCCCCGTCTGCATCCTGCAGCTGCTTCTGTGAAGGCTGAGGGAGGGGCTGGAATGTTCTTCCACCTCCATGTCAGACAGTGCAAGAGGGGATTCAGGGCTTCCTGGGAGCGGAGGCAAGGAGATGTCATCAGGTGAGACACACTCGTGTTCTTCTAAAAGCTCGTCTGCTGGCAGGAGCAGGCCTTGGACACCACCCTCTTTGCCAGAGGACAGCTGCTTGAGGTCATGTGGCAGCTGACTCTCTCCCATTCCATTGATGGCCAAGGTATCTGCTACCTGAGCCTGCTCCTTCAAAACAGAGAAGCCAAAGCTCTGAGTTAGTCACTGAATTATCTTTTTCCTAGTCTCCAACCTAACTGGAGAGACAACCTGAGGAAACCTGCAGCGAGTTCAAGGTTGGGGCCTTGGCTTAAGCATTACAGAACTTGAAACCATGTGTCTAATTAACGCGGGCATAGTCCCATCCCATGAATAAGGAATAAGTAATCTGAGCTCTAGGGTCTACAGTAAATGTGATAGACCTTGTGGCATGGAAGAGAGACAGTCCTAGTTATCATCTTTAATGAAGGGGTTGGGCTGGGTAGATGGCTTTTCAAATAACAATCTGAGGAATCTCCTTCCACCAACAAATTCTGCTTTGGTTTATTTGTCAACAGTCCATGTGAACACAGTTCTTAAATGCACACTT
This sequence comes from Lyroderma lyra, assembly GCA_004026885.1. Taxonomy (NCBI): domain Eukaryota; kingdom Metazoa; phylum Chordata; class Mammalia; order Chiroptera; family Megadermatidae; genus Lyroderma; species Lyroderma lyra. The sequence goes on from PVJL010005783.1 coordinate 14,629, forward strand.
AAAACCTATATAATTTTATTAGCCAATGTCAGCCCCAATAAATTTAATAAAATTAAAAAAAAATTAATCCCCCCCCAAAGAAAAACATCAAAGGCTCCCTTGTTAGGTGATCCCTTGGACTCTACTAGAATAACCACCCTCCCTTCTCAGACAATCATTATTTATTTTATCTTTTATTGTGGTAAAAAATATGTAACATAGAGTTTAGCATTTTAATCATTTCTAAGTGTACAGTTAAATGGCAGTAAGTACATTCACAATGTTGTACATTCATCACCACCAACCACATACAGAACTTTTTCATCTTTCTAATGTGAAACTTTATACCCTTTAAATACTAACTCTCCATTCTCCCTTCCCTCAGCCCTTTCTACTTTGTTACGAATTTGATAACTCTAGGAACTTCTTACAGAGAAATCAGTTCTCAATGACTGGTTTTATTTGTTAAAGCCCTTGAGTTTTATTCTTATTGAAAACATATTTACTGGGCACCCATTATATCCTAAGCGCTGTGCTAAAATGGTGAGTAAAAGTAATTACAGTCTCTGTCCTCATGAAGATGACAGTCTAGTGGGAAGTGTAGGTCATGCTAGGAGACTGCGATCAGCAGCACAGCACCTCCTGTGTACTGTTCTAGTATTTCTCCCCACTAATCCACGGCCAACTCTGGTTTACACAGAGGCTCAAACATCCCCTCTGGCATAGACTCAAAAGAGCACTAAAGCTTAAAAGGACTGCATCTATCCCAAACTGCTTGTTTTACATCTACTTCTTTTTTTGCCTTTCCTCTGCATTTTGGGTGCATTTTTATTTAATTAACAATCACTGGTTTCTGTCTTTATGCTGTAAATTGCACAAAAGAAAGTTGTGTCTTGCCTTGACTCTGAGTTATTTGTTTTAGCACACACATTCCTGCTCCTGACATATTTTCTAAGTGATTTTTGAGAAATAGATACGTTTTTAGGTAGAAGGTTAGAAGTAAAAACATAGCAATGCTCCTTTTACTAGCCTAGAGATATGATTTATTTTCAGAGAAAGCATAAACCTGGCTTAGAGAATGTGGTTTCCTTTAGACATTCAATGGAAGTTTAAATTCTGGGTCTAATAAGCCAAAAGTTCTTAAAAGCCCCTCTTATTTAAAAAAATATTAAATAGACAAGTATCTCGTAGGGAATGCCCCTCCTTTTGGTTTTTTTATAACAGCTTAGCTCTGCCTCTCTTTAAAAAAATCTCTTCCTAAAAGTAGAATATTTATGTTCCCTTTCATAAAGACTTTGATCCAACTTCCTTTTCAGTCTAAAAATCTCCTCTATGACATTCTGGTAGCCTCTGTTTGAAACTTTTCCTGAAAGTGTGCTTTCTTTGAAATAATTCCATGCTTTACTCATACTAAGAATATGTTCCTATATTCAGCAAAGAGCTGCCTTTCCTCAGAATCCACTAATGGGTCTGCAATGGCCTCCTCGAGCAACAGAGAAGATGTCCAATGGCTCCCCTCTTCTAACAGCCCACTGACTATTTGAGAATTGGTCCCACAACTCTCAGTCTCTACCTTTTGTACTAAAACCCCCAAGATCTTCTTCTGCCTTGACTCCTGGAACTTTCATCATCCTGGTCACCTTCTGGGGCATCCCACCCCTACTGGACTATCAGCTACTTCACAGAAAAGCAGGGACATTAGTTGATCTAAGGGTCATCCAGGGTAGAAACTCCCTACTGACTTCTTTAGGTAACTTATGCCTTTCCAGAGAAGAATATTATTTAAAACCTGTCTTAAATTTTCCAAAAAGCTTAGGAGGAAAACTTGAATACAAATTTAGGGTAGTATCCCTACAACTCATTCCCTCCTGGGTAGAAACCGACTTCTTTAATTGTGGGTTTGGAAGAAGAGACTAAGTGTGGTCAGTCCGCATCTGTGATGCCCTCCCTTTCGGGTCTGCCTTGTACCAAATGGGCACATTCATATTGGCTATAAAGCATGAAAAATGCCTGAACCTGTGGTTGTCTAGCTGTGCTCCCAAGTGGCTGAGTAGACAATTCCATCTAATTCAGAGATGAAGTTTCAGGAAACTCACTAGGTAAGTCTGAGTCATATCCTCCAATCCAGCTTTTACTGGTTACTAACTTCTGACTCCTATGTCTCATTCTCAGACGGTACCAAACTCAAGAAGGGAATCCAAGGGTATTATGTTTTACCCCCTACAATTCCTAAAGTAGAAAAGTCTTTCTCGCAAAAAAATAACGCTACCAGGTAACTTCTACTGACAATAAGAGGAAACGAGTTCTCGCAAATCTTTTTTAATAAACTTTCCTACTTACTAATGTTGTTTTCCCCAAACATGTTTTTTCCAGGATTTATTTACTTTCCAGATGGGAAGTAATCAGTGGAATCATCATCTCCTTGATCTGCATGTGACATGTTTTTACTGAACTGATTGTGTTAGTTTTTCAATTTTATAAGAAACACATACTGAGTTTTTAATCAACTAACATCTCTTTATCAAATGACTTCCTGAAACTATAACAAATTTTGCCTATGGCACTAACCTAGAATTATGTATTAAATAATTATTGCCAAAAGCAAAATAAAGTGAGTTTAATACGAGTTTTTCTGAGTAAAATCATGTTGGATTTTGGTACTGTTGCCTTTATTCTCAAATGCAAATAACCTTCAGTTTTTAAGTCGTTATGAAATTTTACAAAAATTTGTTTTAAAACTCATTGAGCTATACTGACTTGGGTCAACTAGTTTTCCCTTATAAAATAGCTCCCATTCACTCATAACAACTATTTTTCACATTTCTCCACCATGAAACCATTTTTGCTATCAGTAGAAAAAAAGTGTATGAGAAAGAAAGAGTTTTAAGAAAAAGGTAGATAACTCTACATATATCAGCACAGATGGGGCATATTTGCATCAATCTGATGAGTTCTGGCAAAATGGCTGGGAAACTCTGGTGTAATTCACCGAAACACAGCTCACTCTCAATATACTTCCCTTATAGCCTTGGTTGTTTTTTGTCTTTCTTGTTGATTCCTTTTTCTTTTCCTACCTTATAAGTATATGAATAATGTGTGATTGTATCTTTAAGTTCTCTAATCTTCTCTGTATACTTCTCCTCAAAAAATTTCACCCACTTTTATAGCTAATGGTCAGTTAGCTTTTAATTAATCCTAAATCTATAGTCTCAAATCTTATCTCAGGATTTTGGAACTTTCATTTCCACTCATGGGCATAATCTCTTGGATTTATAATCACTGACATGCAGGCAAACAAAATGAGTGTCTGGAAGAGAGAATATAATGATATTCTCCATCCATCGAATTAACTATGTAGCACCAGTTCTCAAAGTACATAGCGTGGGGGGATCCATCTTTGTGGTAAATTTAAGGGAACATCACAAGACTTTACCTTCAAAAATAGATACTCTTAGCTTGGGATAAACAAATGAAGGTAAGTAGTAAGTGGAGAAAGAGAGCTATTGAACACAGGGCTTAGTCTTTGAAAGGCATATCTGGGAATTTGGAAGGGGCTTTGGGCAGCCAAGGAGTGACCTGGTACCGCTGGGTACTTGGAGTGGACAAGGTAAAAAAGAACAGAAAGGTGGTGAAGCATACCTTGTCTTGCTCCCAATTTTCTGCAAAGAAAATGTCTCAAGAACATTTTCCAGCATCTAGCAAGTGACCAGGGTTAGAGCAAGAGGGCTCAACCAGTTCGATAAGAACGCGCCATGCCTCGTTTGGTATAGCAGTACTTCCATGCTTTATTAATCATCACATAAACAGATGAATGCAAAGAGGGGAAGGGCTTGGCGTGGGAATTGACAGGGTCATTATAAAACAGCAGTTCCTTGGTGCTTTCCTTCCGTCTCATGGAAAAGGTTACATAGCTATAATTCAGAACTGGGCTACTTTCTGTGATTGTTGGAGGGCAAAATACTTAATCTCTTTTGACCTCAGTTTCCTCAACTGCAAAATGAGATGATTTGATCAGACGATTATTTAATCCCTTCTGGTGCTAGGATTCTATAACTCTAATTGTTGGTATTGAAAGCCCTCTTCTAACCAAATAGTTCTGTGACTTTAGGCAAGTCTCTTAACACTCTGACTCCATTTAACCTTGGGAGTTTTCACACGTTACTGCGGATTTAACTTCTGTCCTCACCTTGGGGATAAAACACCATCACTAGCATTTACTAAATTGCCTAATTTCTCCTGCTGCATTTTTGGGTCAGAAAAATGAGAAGCATTATCTCAAGGAGAAAATCCTATGATTAACACATTCTTATAATAGTTTGGTGGAATTGTTCTTTCTAACTTAAATCATTTTTCTGAGAAAGATCAACATGATTAAGGGTATCAGAATTGAGTTAAGTAATTCCTGGACAAGCTTCTCATATGGTGCTTCTTGTCATCTATCTACCCACATGATGTTCTGGGGAATCATTACATCTGACCTCTAATACAAGTGATAGAGACAATCAGAGAGTAAACGTGATTGAGCTGTTTATTAGTGAAGATTACTAATGCCCTTTCATTTTGCTCTCTGTACCAGTTGTACCAGAGCATATATGTGAAATTATCTCAGTGAGAGTTCTTGGCAGCTATAATTGTAGACCTTTAATATTATCCTAAATAACTAATGATCTATTATATCTTTGAATTTATATTAAAATAAAAATTATTTCTCAATGAAAATAAATCTTTTTTTATGTAAAAGAATTTGTTCCTTTAACTTTTTCTCTAAGAAAAATAAGTAAAAGCAAGATAAGCCAATTAAATATAATTGAGTGTGTTTTCTTTGGTTGCAATAACTGTAGTTTCCAATTTTAGTAAAATGTGTTGTTGACAATGTAGAAAAATGTGCAGAATTAAAAAATAATAATAATGGAAAGGAAACGAAAAAGCTGGGGTAGCAATACTTATACCAAACAAAACAGACTTTAAAACAAAGGCTATAATAAGAGACAAAGAAGAACCCAGTAATGCCACCTTTGGGTATTTATCTGAAGAAACAGAAAACACTACTTCAAAGGGACATGTGCCTTCATATGTTCATTGCAGCATTATTTACAATAGTCAAAATATGGAGGCCACCTGGGTGTCCATCAATGGATGACTGGATAAAGAAGAGGTGGTACATATACATAACGGAGCATTACTCAGCCATGAAAAAGAATGAAATCTTGCCTTCTGCAACAACTGGGGTGGAACTAGAGGGTATCATGCTGGTAGAGTAAATGAGACAGGGTATGTCAAATGTCATATATTTTTACTTATAAGTGGAATCTAGTGAATAGGATAAAAAAACAAAACAAAACAGAAACAAGCTCATAGATACAGAGAACAAACCAATGCTTGTCAGATGGGAGGGAGGATGGGTGAAAAGGTGAAGGGATTAAGAATACAAATTGGTAGTTACAAAATTGTTATGGGATATAAAGTATAGCATAAAGAATATAGTCAACAGCATTATAATTGTATGCTGTCAAATGGGTACTAGATTTATTGGGGTGATTACTTCATAAGTTATATAAATGTATAATCACTATGTTGTACATCTGAAACTAAAATAATACTGTATGTCAAATGTAATTTAAAAATAAAATTATTTTAAAAAATGAAAATATACAAAATACTTTTAAAACTCAACAATAAGGAAACAAACAATTTAAAAATGGGCGCAAGACCTGAACAGACATCTCACCAAGGACAATATACAGATAGCAAATATACACAAGAAAAATTCTCCATATTGTTTGTCATTTGGGAATTGCAAATTAAAAAAACAAGAAGATATTCTTACATACCTACCAAAATTATTAAAATCCAAAGAGCTGACAATATCAAGTTCTTGTGAGGATGCAGGGAAATAGAATCTCATTAATTGCTGGTAGAAATGCAAAATGGCATATCTTCTTTGGAAGACAGTGTGACAGTCTTACAAAATTAAACACAGTCTTCCCATACAACCCTAGCTATTTACCCAACTAACTTAAAAAACTTATTATCCATACCTGAACAGTTGTAGCAGTTTTATGTATTATTTTTTTTAATTCATTTTTATTGTTAGACTTATTGGGGTGACATCTGTTAGCAAGGATTACATAGGTTTAAGGCATACAATTCTACAGTGCATTGTCAACTTGATGTATAATAAGTTCACCACCTAATATTATTGTTAAAAGCTTGAAACAACCAAGATTTCCTTCAATGGATTAGATAATGGATAATGAATAAACCAAATGTGTCACACACACAATGGAATTATTATTCATCAATTAAAAAAATGAATGACCAAGCCACCAGAGACATTAATTAATCTTAAATGTACATTGCTGTGTGATAAAGACTGTCTTAAAAAGCTGAATTCTTCATGATTCCAATTACATAATATTTTGGAAAAAAGTAAAAACCAAAGATGCCCAGGGAGCTAAACCCCACCCCCCAAAAAAAACCCAAAGATGCTCAAAACATCAGTAGTTGCTATAAATTGTGTTGGGGAGCATTGCGTAAGTTAAGCAAAAGGAATTTTAGTACAGAGGAATTATTCTGTATAATACTGCAGTGGTGGACACAAGACATTAAACATTTGTCAAAATCCTTAGAATGCATTGAAATTAACAGCAAAAATTGTGAACCTTAACATACGCAACTTGAAAAAATTCACATAGAAAATTTTCAGTTGCAAAGCAGAATTTAACAAAGCAAATATGTCCATTTTTGTCACCTAAAAATATCATTTGTTTTACTGTCTGTCTTGAAGATAGTTTTGGTCAATCTACAATTTTAGATTGATTGAAATTTCTCAATATCATTTTCTGACTTTCACCATAATACTGAGAATTATATTATTAGCCTAATTGTCTGTATTTGGTACACAATCCTTTTATTTGGTTTGTAAATTTTTGAGCAATTATACATTGTTAATATTAAAGATCATTTCTATAACTAAAAAAAATGATGTGATGTTTGATTTAGTATCTCTTAGAAACTTAGTTAAGAAAATATGATACGTTTTATGGTATTCTTGATTATTTCAACTAGTAGGTCTCAATTGTGGGTGATTTTGCTCTCCATGAGGTACCTGGCAATTTTTATGGACATTTCTGGATGTCACAACTGGATGGAGAGCTGCTATTGGCATCGAATGAACAGAGGCCAGAATTCTGCTACACATCCTACAATGCATGGGAGAGCACCCCCTCCCCGCCAACAAAGAGTTCTCTGGGCCAAAATATTAATAACGCTGAGGTTGAAAAACCCTGACTTAGACCAATCAGAGTAACCAAAGGCCATATGTTGTAAGACTAATGTCCACCAAGATGACCAAGGTTTGGCAGCTTTCCTTCGCCTCAGAGAAGAACCAGGCTTTAAGTACCTCAAGATCATTCCACACACAAAAAAGGCAGTTTGCTTAATGGTTCTGGCTGCCTAGTGGTTATATAATTGAACTAGATCTTTACATACATTTAACCTGTGGAAAAAAGACCTATAAAGAAGCTCTAAGAACTGTATTGATTTCAAGGAGAGGTAACTATTTCTCCATGAGACAACTGTACCACAAGGGGGAGATTTTTTTCTTAAGTCTCAGGACACAAGAAGTATATTTTATTAATTTGGGACAGTTAAAAATGGTATTGATTCTGCTTGTTCTTTCAATTCCTTGGGAGAGGAAAAAGCAGAGGGAAAAAGTAACTTGGCAAAGCAGAAAGTCAAGAGCTAATTAGAGTCCAGCAACTTTGAATAAACGGTGTGTGAATGATGCTGAAAATCCACAATGATGTGATTTAAATAATAGTTTTGATATGATACATTTGCATTTTTGAGTATTTGCAGTTTTTGCTACATGCTTAATTTATCTGTAATGCACAGGTTTTAAAGTACTTTCAACATTTCTTTAAATATTTTAGTATTTATGTTTCAGTTTGATTCTATATTTTAATGCCTGGAAATATCTTAAAGGTAGATTCTATGGCAACAAGAATACAATCTAATTTCACATATTAAAGTTTTCTAATGGGTACTGTAAAACCACAAAATCATAGCTTGGTGGTATGATAAAGAGAGAGAAGTAAAATCTGAAGTTGGGTTTAAATATAAAAGGACAATGTGAAAGGTAGATAAAGAGGGAAGAAACAGAAGTGGTTTGGGGAGACAGTGTGGTGCTTGGATGGCTGTCCCAATGTCACAGAGAAATGCTATGGTTCCAGTGTTCATAAGAAGGGGCTCAGAGGGAAATGTCATAGAGCAGAAGGACTAAGTGGTAGAAAGGGGTGAGGACACTTACACTGCATTTATATTGGGAGATTTGATTCAAATAGGTAGGAAGACTTCAATTTCTTTTTGTTTTGTTTTTGCAATGCATAATGACTTTAACATCTAAACAAAAATAATGAATGGCTTCCGAGATCCAGGTGTGTTCAGGGTGGTATGGCCACTGACATAATGCAATGCGTGGAGGATGTAGAAATGTACACCTGGAACCTATGTAATTTTTACTAAGCTATGTCACCCTAATAAATTTAACAATTAAAAAATATTGAATAGCTGAGATTACATAGTTCTCTTTACCTTATTCATTTCTTCATTGAACACCGTCTGCTTATTTCTCACTGGTTCTTTCAGTAGGTCAACACAATCATCATGGAAGTCTTCTGAGTTCAGATTCATCTTTAAAATGTCTCCTTCCTGTACAAAGTGATGATTAGTGAGAGCCTGGGCCAGGAAAGTTGGAGGAACAGTGCCACACAATAACCACTTGGAAGGAAACACAGGCCACTTGCAACCTTTCAGTAATGTATTCCACAAGAGATGGAGGTACTCCCATGAGGTGATCTATGAAATTATCCCTCCAAGCTGAAAGTTCCCCTCCTAACTCATTCCTTTGGTAAAGTTCATTTCCAGTTAAAAAAATAATCGGTTGTTCAAAGGCCCAGCAGGAAAAAAGTCACTATTATAATGGGATGCACCAACAGGAACATTCTCTAGAGAAAGAAATCATTGTGCATGGCAGTTAAAACCATTAGGAGAGTTTGGGGGAGCAGAAATGAGGCAGAAATGACTAAAGATCTTTGGTAGAGAAAGAACAGAGTAGAAAATTGAGAGAATTTACACAAGCACAATGTTTGAGAGATTCATGAAAAGAAGGAAATGTCATTGAGTATGGTAAAGAAAAAGGCAATTGAAAACAAAGGATGCTTCAGGTGAGTGACGACATTTTGCTCCTGCATTTCATGGGGCTCCATTTTAGTCATGGAAGTAGAAGGGGTTTGCAAACCGCTGTGGAGCCAGTGTGAGGGGCTGAGAAGACTTAGGGAAGGACCAAGGAGCCACAGATACAGCAAGTGACAGAAGACCAGTTTGGTATTCCACCTGGAACACGGAATTAGATGACCCGTAAAGAAACAGGCATGCTCCTCAAAGTATACATTCTACAATGACTCCGAGGATCTGGGGGGACAAATTTCTGGGAATATTCAGCTTTTTTGTTAACTCTAAAGCTTGAGTTTGTTTGTGTTACTGGATAAGTCACTCTGCTTTAGTACACACTCAATATCTAACTCCAATGGGGTGGCTGTTGTGGAAAGAACATTAGATTTTGAATCATATCCAGGTTTGAATTTCAGATCCACCACTACTGCCTGTGGAACCCAAGCAAAGCACTTTTACCCTCTTTGAACTTCACCTGTGAAACAAAGAAAACAACATTTGCCTTATTTCCATCACAAGGTTATTTGGAAATCACTGATGTAATATATATGAAATGCCTTCATAAATCTCCAATTGCTATACAAATAGAAAGGATTATGATCACTATTTCAGCCCTGATAGGAATTTCTGGGCCTACTTTTTAATAACCCCTGCAAAAGAGAGCCATAGCATCAACCTTAAAACCATTAAAACTAGACATTTATGCTTCTCATGCAAACATCTGTAAAGGATTAGTAAGCATTCTTTGACAAGCTTTTGTTTAAGCTGTAATTCATAAGGGCAATGTGGAGACCTATTTATCTTGCCAGAGAGACTCTCCCTCATTTTTGTTTCCACCAAATCAAACCTTTTTGAGCTAATGAATAATTCTCTGTACCAATCCTTTGAGCTTCTAATGCAAACGTCAATATCCTTTCTGGAGAAACTGCTTTAGGCAAAGCATAGTGTTAAATGTATGGATGCTAAATGGAACACAGCCATGGGGTTTCCTCAAATATAATAAAGTAGGAGGGTTGGGATGGGAATGGCAGCTATATACGATGCTTATGATAGCAAAGAACGCAAATGCTATTCGGAATGAGGGAGTGAAACAACGAAGGGAGGAGTTGTGGAGGAGGCAGTTTTTGAATATGGCTTTGAGAGATAGTAAAATATTTGAAGTAAAGGTTTAGAGCAGGAAATCTGGGAACATGAGGGTAGTAAAGCACTGAGACAGGAACCTGCAATGACTGGAGAAACATAGTGTTTAGAAAGACAATTAGCCTCAGAATGCTGGAAGGCCTTGAGCCTGAAGAATGAAGAGTTTGTCGTGAAGTGTTTTGAATGTCAAAATGGCAGTTGCAGAACTGTATTTTTGAAGGGTTATGTAGCTGGAGTGTATAAGTAGGAGGCCCCTGACTAGTGCAAAAGAGAATCCAAGTGATGGCCTGGGGATGGGAAAGAGAGTGCAATGCTGGCTACAGGGGCTATAGAAGGAACGCACAATGAGGAAGTGTGGAGAGGAAGTGGAAACAGCTCTCGGGAAGAATAGCCCGATGAAGGCGAACAGTTGGAAATGGAGATAACTTTAAGAGAGCAGATTTTAGTTAAGTGCATTTCACTTGAAGATGTACAATGTCTATGGGAGGGATGTTGTAGACAAGAGAGAGTCAAGTGTCAGAGAAGCAGAGATTTGCAGGCTATGTATCAAGTCAGGAGAAGAAACAGATCCTCAGGAGGTGGGAGGAAATGAGAAATGTTGAAAAAGATAATATAACATATATGGCACATTTATACATTATTGATGGCATTATAATTGTAAAAGATTTATGGAAAGCAATATAAAATATATATATTAGAAACATTAATGTTATATATATGTACACGCGCACACACACACACACACACACACACACACACATATATAATACACATACATGAAATGTTAACAATTTCATACCCATTTACTCACATTTGCTTTGGAGAATTTGTGCATATGTAATAATACAAAAGAAAGAAAAACTTGTATGTATGAAAATGTCTGTTGTAGTGATATTTTTTAAAAAGTTGAAAAGTATAGATTCTTAACCAAAGGAAGAAGATAATTTAGTTGAATTAAAAGGTTAGCAAAGTATTTTGAATCAAATGAGTATTCAAATTTATTAAGTGAAAATTCATACAGAAAAAAATGGTTGCCAGAAATAACAATAATTCTGGTCTCAACTGCAAGAGCACCTTTACGTCTCAACAGCAACAGTGATCATAGCAATAATCATGGATGTCTTCACATTCGATCCGCAGGGCTTCCCTGGCATGAGGTTCCCCAATTTCCTCCATTTTACAGATTAAAAAACTGAGATGCAAGGAAATGAAGTAAATTACCTGAAATCACAAACCCAATAACCTGGAGAGTTGATATTCCTAAGCAGCTGCATCTTACTGTAGAGCCTGTGTTCTTAATTACCTAGCCACGCTCTCGCCCAAATAACTAGTTCTTTCAGTCAGTTGTAAAAACAGCACTAATGAAACCAGTCTTTGACCTTTCATAGACAGAACTACACACACACACACACACACACACACACACACACACACACACACATTTTAACTGGATTTTGCCTAGACAGACATAAACATATTTTCTCTAAATTTATAGCATTGATTTTTTTATTGTATTAATGATGCTAATGATTAGTTTAATATTTCCATGACATTAAAAGTTCAATGAATATAATACCTGAAGATTAGTTTTATTTTCTCTGAGCTCACAATTTGTAGGAAAAAAACCACATTTATTATTTATGAATAGAACCGTAAGGCTACTTAATAGGGACTTGACTTTGATTTTAATGGCATGCATTTATCCTTTAGGATATGATCCATGAAAACATAAATGAGACACCTTAATTGTATTTAGCCCTCATTCTCTGCAATATTTTTCTCTGCAGTGATGAAAAAGAAACAGAACTAATTATCAGAAACACCAGATAATTATGTTAGAAAGCCGTGAAACAAATGTGCACATGATGCCCCTTGAGAATTTCCTTTAGAATATCTTTGCACCAGAGGACACTTGATAGACACATTTATATCACATAAAAATACAAATTCTGGGAAGAAGACGTTACCTTCAGCTTTTCTTCAAGCTCTGTGAGAGAGCCACATAATTCAGTAATAGACTCAAGAACCTCTTTGTGTTTTGCCAGTATTTTCTCAGCACATTTCTGCCCTTCTTCAAAACCTGGGGAGGAGAAGGAATAAAACTATTAAGATATTTTAAAAAATTGTTTGTGTTTTTTTTTTTTCAATCACAGTTGACATTTAATTTTATATTAGTTTCAGGTGTACAGCATAGTGGTTAGACATTTACAAAGTGATTCCCCTAAATAGTCTATTCATGGTTGTTACTGAATAAAACTATTTTTGAAGGTTAAAGCCCTGGCAGGAAAAAATACAAATAAACAGGCATTAATTCACCTCCCCCATGTCTGGTGTGAGGGCTGGTAGATAGTAAGTGCTTAATAAGTATTTGCTGAACAGATAAATGAATGAAGGCATTTTTAAGAAACCATGTATCCTAAAAATATGGCTATACTTATGGTACCATGCCACTTTTATGTAACCTAAATAATATTGCTATATTAATATTCTTAAAGCTCCATTCTAATCAGTTTTCTCCGCTTCAGAACATTCAGTGTTTCTTCACTATGTAGAAAAGCATACACACAGGGCCCTGCATAACATGGTTTCAGCTTGCCTCTCTCAAATGCCTGTTAGCCTGATTCTCCCATATTTAATCTCTGGACAAACTGAACAAGAAAGTCTTCTCTCAATGTCCCCACAGACAATGATTATTCTTTACCATACTGAGAATGGCTTCTTCCAGCTGCCTGTTTCTGCTGTCAAAATCCTACCTACCTTTCTAGGTCTATTTGAAATGCCAACATCTTTGTGAAAATCTAAAAAATTTTCACAACTGGATTTTATCTCTTCCTATTGGAATAATAAAAATATCTACCATGTAGTGAGTGCATAGGCACTGTATGTGCATTATCGACATAATCATCCTCAGGTAGGTTCTATTGCTTTTTACAAATGAGGGACCTGAGGCTCAAAAGTGCTTCTCCTGGTAACCCAGACAATAACGGAAAAACCGGGGACGTGAACCTCTACTGCTGGAAGCCACAGTTTAGGCTAAACTTTTTTTTTTAATTCATTTTTATTGTTAGAAGTATTGGGGTGACATCTGTTAGCAAGGATTACATAGGTTTCAGGCATACAATTCTACAGTGCATTGTCAACTTGTGTATAATAAGTTCACCACCCAGTGTGAGTTCTCTTTCCATCACCTTATATTTAGCTTCCCTCCCTCCTCTCCACCCCCTCCCCTTTCTCCCCTCCCTGACCCACTCTTCCCCAAATAAACATTAAACTATTGATTGTGTCCATGGGTCATTTGTTCATTGCACAATATTATGGGGTAGATTGTGTCCCCCCAAAATTCATATGTTAAAGTCCCAACCCCCAGTATCTCAGGACATAACCATATTTGGAGACAAGACTTTCAAAATGCTGATTAAGTTAAAAAGAGGCCATTAGGGTGGGGATGAAATCAAATATGACTGCTGCCCTGACAAGAAGAGGGAGTGACTCCAGGGTGCCTGTGTACAGAGGGCTGGCTGTCCATGTGTAGAAGTAGCCATAGGGTGGCCATCTGCAAGCGAAGGAAAGAAGCCTCAGGAGAAACCCACGCTGTCGGTACCTTGATCTTAGACTCCTGGAAATCAGAACTGTGAGGAAATAAATTTCTGTTGTTTAAGCCACCCCGTCTGTGGTATTTTGTTTGCTAGTAGCCTGAGCAGACTAATAGACCTATTTTATTCTTTTCCATTGCATCTACCATATCATGACTTGTAGGCCTAGACTGGATTCTTAAATGAAGGAACTAGGTCTTATTTGTCTTTATATCAATCGCAGCTCCTAGCACCTAATAGGTTCTCAAAAAAAATGTTTGAGGTAAATTTATTTACATTACATTCTGGGCTTAATAATGCTCAGATGGTCTGCAAGACTTTGATATAATATTTCTAAAGTATCTTAGTTGATACAAATTTTTAAAAATGCATAGTTTCCATACTGAACAGATAAAGACATACGCAATTCATTTACTCATTCAGTGATTCATTTACTCATCAAATAGTAAGTTAAGCACTTAGTATGTACCATGAAGCAGTGAACTCCAGGCAAAAATCTCTTTCCCCTTGGAGCTTACACTCTGGTAAGGAAAGGCAAAAATCAGACAAATAAGTCCACAGTACATCAGCTAATGATAAGTGCCAGAAATACAGAACAAAACTGGATACAGGATCTTGCATGATGAGAGGGGAATATAACTTTTATGGGATCTTTGCAAGTACTTACCATGTCCTGAAATTGAACAGACACTGAAGTACAATGATAAAATATACTTCCCTTGCCCTCAAGGAGCTTATGGTCAGTAGAGAAGACAGACAAATAAAGAGGCAATTATGCTACAGAGTGAAAAATATAATACCAGAGGAAAACATATACAATGCTATGAGAGCAAAGTGTCTCCAAAATTTTTTTGATGAAACTTATACAGTGACAATAGTAAGAATGTGATATCACATTAGTTTTGATTAAATTTTCAATCTCTATTTTATTATATTTATGTTTCTACCCCTTTCCTTTAGAAAACCACTAATAATCCAGTCTCAATTTAATATTAGGCAGCACAGTATTATATTGTTCTACAAAACTTTTATGGCTATCCATGGTTCGTGCTTCATGTTACAAAAGAGTCTATCTGGGAGCAGCTGTGGGCTGCCAAATGAAGCACATTGCACCACCTGTTACTGTCTTCTTTCTGGGTTGGATTTGCTCTGGTCACCGGGAATAAGTCTTGGTCTCATAGATAACAATATCAAGACATTCAGAAAACTTATTCCTCAGTGCTCGCAGGGACTGTCATCACCCCGAGGGCTTCTTAAATGGGGGCTTCCTTTGGATAAAGAACTCAGACAGTACAGCTGACCACTGTGCCATCTTTCCTCATCATGCACAAGAGAAAAGCAGAGCCCATAAAATGAGAATGTCTTCTCCCATTTATTCCACAAGTGAGGGGAAGGCAAGGGAAAACTTTCCAGCTCTCTTCTTATGTCCACAACCCATAACCCTAAAAGAAATGAAAGACTTCAGTCTGAGCTTTATACTTATTTAAAGTGTTGTGGGAGTTTTTGTATGTTTGCCAAGATATCACTCCAGTAAAAATCAGATATTTTTTGTCTAGATAAACTGAGTATTATTCAAGTTTTAACACCTTAAAGATGATCGACACAAATGGGGGGTGGGGGTGGGAAATGGATGGAGAAGGAAGGTTTACACATGGTAAGCTAAAAATCTGCAGGCTTCATTTGCAGACAGAAATTCCTTCCTTTTTCCTAGTGTTTACTTTTGCTAGTTGTGGGCTCTTACCTTGAGCCTTTTCCCTGAATAGCTTGGTGTAGTGAGGACACAGAGCGTGTGCCATGCTCTGCTTTTGTTTAATGGTGAATCACTGGATATCTTCAAAGAGACCTACCATATAATCGCTGAGCGAGGTCACTGATCTCCTGAATCCTTTCTTCTTGCTGAGGCACTGAGGGTGTGATAAACTTACTGAACTGCTGGTGGAGAATTTCTACAGCTTTCTTTGTCTTGCACTCTGTGGAATATTTTCCAACTCTTACAACTGTGGCACTTGCATCTTCACACCAAAAATGACACTAAATTAAAATAGGACAAGGCATAGATTAAAGAGATACCACCCTTCTAAAGTCCTTCATTTTGGCCACTGAAGAACCAAATTTCAATTTCCTCAAACTTTATGTTCACATTAGTTTGAACTCTCTAAGTCATATTTAATACAGAAAATATCAAAATATGGCCATATGTTTTGCACTTGGATGTTAGAGCCAGATAAAAAAGTAAAAGTATGGAAATTCATTTGATTTCCTGCCTTTTTAGATTTGCCTGAAGCATAAT
This sequence comes from Lyroderma lyra, assembly GCA_004026885.1. Lineage (NCBI taxonomy): Eukaryota > Metazoa > Chordata > Mammalia > Chiroptera > Megadermatidae > Lyroderma > Lyroderma lyra. Next base: position 30,865 of record PVJL010005783.1, read on the forward strand.
TCCTAAGAGGAATGTTGCGTACTTATGAGAACAGGCATCATAAAAAGCATATGGCACTGAAAACAATCCAAATATCAGGTAAAAGAAAAGAAAAAAGCCCAAATACACAAAATCCAGCCTAATAAATGAAAATCTTTAATAATATATTGCCTGGTTAACACTCAAGTGAATTCTCTTTTAAGAATGAGATTTAGTCTGTGGATTGAGGAATTATCATCTAAAGAATAGTATTTAACCTTTTCTTTAAATATAAGGTATTCAGTCATATTTTCAAAGCACAGTGGAGAATTGGGACAGTTTCTCTCTAAAAATAAATAACCATGATGGAAGAAACATGTCTGACCAAGGCCGCAAGCACCTACGCTAAGTGAGAAATAGAAACACTTGACTCTGTTCGAAGTCGGCTTTAAATAGGCGCCACAGCGCTACAGCAGACCTGTGTTATCAGTTATACAAGTATGATCATCTTGAGCCTTCTTTATACGCTGTTAAATCTAGAAACTCTGCTACATTATTGGAAAGGAGAGATGCTTTGTGTCTCGGAAAAATGGGCTTCAAAGAGCACTCAAGGACTTCAAGTACAGAGTCTCTTCAATACAAAGTATGGAAATAGTAACTTTAACTTGACAAATTTCATATATTTTCTGTACATGCTACCATTTATTTTGTTGACAAAACAACAATAACGCTGATAACAATTTTTGTACCTGAAAAATCCTAGTATCACCTTGTCTTTCTAAATACATTCAAATTCTGTGAAGTAAATAAGTCATTTTGGGTATTTTAAACAAATATCAAGCAGTGAACATAATTCTGTGATGGTTGAACATCTTGAATTGATGAGGTTATGGAGGAATGAGAAACTCTCTTATGCTGCTGGTAAGAGTAAATTAGTAAAATCTTTCTAAAGAACAATTGAACAATACAATAAAAACCTTGTAACATTCATCCCCTTTGGTCCAGCAATTTTACTTTAGGGAATTATCCTAAGGAATCATTCATGAAAAGGAGCATAATACATGGATTTAATGACAACAATAGCTAATAGAGCATTGTTTTAAAGTAGCAGTGTAATTTTCTGAAACAACATTACAACATGGATACCATTACAAGAAGAGGATACCTCTTCTATCATCTCCTGGAGATGCTCAGTCAGGTCCAAATTCTTCCTATAATCTGTTACAACTTTGTCAAACTCATCCACGTGTTTTTGCAAATCCTTCATGGTTTCCAAAAGGACATTAACTTTACCACTTGGATAATTTAAGAGAGAATCGGAAGTTTTAATCTCAACTTTTTTCATTTTCCTTTTCAAAGCCTGTGCCAAAAAAAAAATGGTTTAAAACTTAAATTTTTATTTAAGAGGCTAGCAAGTAATTAAATATTGGGGAAAAACTTGGAAAACACTTTTGCAGCTTCTTTCATTATAATACGTTAAAATCATAATTATTACAAGTGTGTTTTAGAAACAAATGAGTTTTCCTCCAGCTAATACATTGATTCAGCATTCAACAAACATATAGAAAATTTACCACACAGCAGGGTCTATTCTAGATTTCAAGAGTGATAGTATGATACAGAAATAAAAGAATGATCATGAAATAAAACATTTTATTGTCTTCAGTAATCTAGCCAGCACATGTGGTCATCAAGGTAGGCATAAGGGGCTATAACAACAGTGGAGAAAGCTTCTGACCCAAGCAGGTACAAGGAAAGGAAGAGGGGTGTGGAAAAGGTATGTGCATGTGTGCTTGTGTGTGTGTGTGTGTGTGTGTGTGTGTTGGGAGAATGGAAGCAGAGAGGCTAGACAGGTTTGGCAGAAACAATTCTGGAGCTGCCTTCAAAAGATAAATCTGCTTATTATATATTTCACATGAAAAACCCAATTGCTATAAAAATGGAAAACTACCTTTTTAGTCCCAATGCTATAAAAAGGCCCAGGGATTAGGCATCTAGAATTGAAATGCAAACAATTTTGCAATAATTATAGTAGTAGATGCAAAGACACACATGCACACACTTTCTTGTTACCTGTATTTTTTCAGCATACATATCAACTTGTTGAATTTGATATTTAAGAACCTTCAGATTCCGAGCTTTTTCATTTTTCTTACTGTAATTAAACTTCAAATTGTTGAATTTCTTTTTGATATCTTTGAATGACTCTTTGAGCTACAGGTCAATAAAAAGAAAGAGGTGATTACCTTAAAATGAGAACACTAATATTCCTTTGCAATACATCAAAATATCCAAACAGTTCAAAATATTCATAATCTCCAAAATGTATTTACAGTGATTTTTCAATAGAAAACAAACCTAAGTGAACATACAATGTGAATTTAAACATATCCCAAAATATAAGCAATTATAAACTGTTCTTAGTACTTCCAACCAATAAAGTTTTTAACATACCATAGACTTTCAACAACTCTGATTTTCTTATTTGTACTTATTTGATATAATTTTTTCCATTATTCTGTCCTCTGTGTGCTAATGTTTGTCCAGCTCCTTCCATCTCCCAGGGCTCTCCTAAAGCCATCACGTATAAATGTATTAAGGCTCCAAGGAGCTGTTCATGTTCCAAAGGTCAATGAAGTTTTGACATTTAGACCATGTAGGACAGGGCTAGGCAAGGCGTTGATTGTGGTCTACGAGTATACAACCAAGCAATTTTGTAGCAACTGCCTGAATAAGAAAATAAATAGCCAGTGGACCATGGCACTTGGAGAAAATTAGAAGTAGTCCTTGCCCTGAAAAAGTCTGCCCAGGCTTGACATAGGATATTAGTAGGGTGGAAGAGGAAACCCACCATGAGATTTAGTAGGAAAAAGACTTATCTGCCCAAATCTGTTTAAAAATTCTTTTTTATGAACAGTTTCCAGAAGAGACTTAATTCTTAGGTGTAGGCCATTTACTTCAGAAGTCCTTCAAAAATGGAAAAGCAAAGTGACAGATGTCACCAATGATGGCAATGCTAATTTGTATATAAAGAAAGTATATGGCTAAATACTGAGAACAGGGCAAGATTATGACAGTCTTAAGAACAGTTAAGCTTTATCAGTGAACCAAAGTTTCAAGCATTCCCATCTCATTAAACACACCACTTTCTGTGTCCTTGTCTACATTCAAGAAGAATAAACATACTGACAGGCCACTCTGTTTATATCATCAGCAAAGAGAAGGACAGAGAAAACCAGATTATATGGAAGCACTTAACATCAAGAATGAACAATATCATGATTGATAAACTTGAGCTATGATAAGAAAAGTCAGAGAAACATTAAAATTCTCTTCAATGACAGCAAATAAATCATTTGGGAGGGAATACAGGCTGTTGCACTTGCTAGATTTTAAACTTGTAATGAAGAAAACCATACCTGCTTTAGAAAATGCTTGCTTTCTCAAAGTGCTTATTTCAAATTCTGCATACTATAAAACCTTGACCTTATATTTTACACTTCTTAAAGACAATTATCTATAAAGCCCCTAGAAGACCTGCACACAAGAAAATTATTATACTCACAATTTTTGCATTTAACATACTTATACTTAATCAGTGTTGTTCATTTTATATGATAAATAAAAGTGTTGAACATTAGTTATAAGCTACAAACTAAACCAAGTATAGAGATCACATTAAACATTTAAATTGACAATCAGTAACATTTTAAAGGAGTGGAAAGAACTATAGCTTCAAAATTTGAAAACTATTTCTTTATTAGAACTCAGGAAAATATTTAAAAGATCATATTCAGTTGGTGTATTTATGAGATAACCAATTAGTATTGGAATTCTTTGACAGTTGATGTTTTAATATGCATGTGTTTGATTTTAGTGCAAAGGACAAATGAGGTCAATTTTATGGGATAAAAGAGACTACATAAAGAGACTACATCCTGAATTATTCACATAAAACTTTGGAAGAAACTTTTTTTTCTGTGAAGTCAAAATCTGTAACTATAGGCATGATAACTACCACATCCAAGGAAATCAGAGACCCTTGTATCTTTAAGAGAACGTGTTCTCAATGGGGAGTTAGTGATTAATGAGTACAGAGTTTCTGTTTAAAATGATGAAGAAGTCCTGGAAAGGGATAGCAGTGATGGTTGTACAACAAGGTAAATGTACTTAATATCACTGACCTGGACCCTTAAAATAGTTAAGATTGTAAATTGTTTATTTTACCACAATTAAATATAAAATTTCTATTTTTAATAAAAATAAATAAAATAAAACCAAGGAGAAAATAACATTTCCTATCACTAATATTTACCCAATAAGATATAAAATATTATATTCCTTTTTTGCCCTTTCTGGAGCATAACTTATACGATAAACTTCAGTCTAGAGAAAGGAAGAGGGGCTCTGTCATCAACCTGGTAACCACGGCCTTACATCTGCTTGCTTAAATGGAAAACTCTGTGATGAATGGAGAAAGGCTGAGCCTTAACCCTTTAAATTCTAAACCATGAAATTTTAGGTCTACTTTGGATTAAGTAACTTAAGACTGATAAACAATGAGTGTGTGCACTTCCACTGAAGATGGTTCATAAGGTCAAAGAATGTTCATGGCACTACGGGTATGTGAAATGAGAGGGATCAGCTTCTTTCTGACACATGTGCTCCTTTGGAGAAGCTGCTGCTACTTTTCTCTTTTAGTCCCACTGGAAACACATCTTAAATCCTGTGTCTTTCCCAGCTCAAATTCAGGACCACTGCAGATACAAGTAGAAGATACATGCATGCATGAACTACCCTCAGCAACTAGATTTAGAGAAAAAAAAATCCAGCCATACTTCATTCTCCTACCTGCACATTCCAGTATGAAAACTTAACTTCCCACCTAATCCCCACATAAGTTGTGATCATATTTTTAAAGGAACTGAGAGCCATAGTGGCTTGGCTGTGGTATCATTGTTCATTCAGCTGTTTCTAACTTTAGTTTGCGTGTCAACCATGGGGAATGGTGGCAATGGCTAAGACAACTGCTCCACTGGAGTGCGTAAACAACAACAAAAAAGAAAAGTAAAAAGAAACACCCAAAGCGTGGGCTAAGATCGTTTACCATATTTGAAATCTCTAAACATTGTTACAATTCACACTTACAAAATTTCTGAAAGTCTTAAGAAAAATAGGACATTTTTTTTGTTCCTAGTGAATAGTATGATTTTTCTGTAATACCTTTCCACTTGCTTAGCTCCTCCATATTTGCTATGGAATAAGCTAAGTTAATACAGCTCTAATTAGGAAAACAAATATTAAGACTTTAAAACTGTAGTTCTTTTTAAACTAGCAGAATGAACAGTTTCACCAGATTTCCCAGGGAGCAGTAAGTCTCTCTCAGGGTTAAGGATAAACAAAGCTCTGAGAAGACGCCAAAGAGACATGAGGATCACAACGGCGAGGCTGGCTGGCTATTCTTAGTCCTTGACGAAGCTGGTCAAGGCAGCTTTGGCACAAGAATGTATTATTTGTAAGTCTGTTGCTGGCAGGGCCAATTTATGGGAGGGACATGAGACACTTTAAAACTAAGGAAGTGCATTTAAAACAAATGCCTTTCACTAGAACTAGGGCACCTGTTTGGCCAGAAGCAAAACACAAAACAAGTAGGCCATTTCTCTTCATGTCCACTGCATAAGCTTCTCTTCTTGACCACCATTGTGCCCACTCAAGAAACCAATTTCTGATTGATACCTATTTTCAGTAAGAGAAAGCTGCACTGTTCTTACCTCTCAAGGAAGTTTGCATTTGAAAGGAAGGAACCCAAAGACTCATAATTTAACTGGAATGTTTTGTTACAATTACATTAATGAATATTAGAATATTAGGCCTCAGTGCTGGAGAGATTTGGGGACAAGACTTTGCCCTCCATTTGGCAACTGCACCTCTGTCTTCCTGAGCTTAAGACCAGTCTTGTAGCAGCAGGAAGTGGAGCTGCTTGGAAAGAAAAGATAATTGCTCCATTTCAGTTTGTACACAGCAGCAGGTCTCCGCGGTACCAATCTTACCCACTCTGCAAGTTTTCTGTGTTCATAATATGTTTAAGTTTTATCTTCTGGACATAACAACTGTGATTTTACACTTCACTTCTATATTCTTTAGCAAGAAGACAGATTTTGCAGATGTAAAACACCAAACTTTTAACATATTTTATCCCTATGGAATGGACATATTCAGAACAAATTATAATCATTCCTATCCTCTTACATATGCCATTGAGCAGACCCATTGACAGGGCCTGAGACTCATGTTCCATGGGCTTAGTTCTAGACTCGGCTTCCTGAGGACTTTTGCATTCTTATTACCTGGCACACAGTAGCCACACTGATATTTGTTGAATGACAATAATTAATTTTTCCTTAAAATGATGAATTAGGGTTATCGATCTGCAAAAAATAATAATTATCTGTAATATACGATAGTACTGCCCCCATCAGGTGTTTTGTCTGTCTATACGTTCTTTTTCTGCTTCCTTTTCTGCTAGTGACTTTCTATGGTCATTTTGTCAATGGCAAAGCACCAGACAATGTCACGAGGTTTAACAGTCATATGTGTGTGTCTATATAATAGGTGCACCATTCCCCTGCTTTTAATCTGCTTTGTACTCCTGGAATTGAGATGAATGACTTAACCAAATGACAAAAGAATTTGTATGATTAGAACACAGTTGACATATGGAATTTGAGTGATTTGAACACAGACGCTGACACATGGATATATATTTCATATGTCAGAGTCTGTGTTCTAATTATACAAATAGCTCTCTCTCTGTTTCCTTCTTAACGGGTAAAATGTTGCTGCAGTATAAAAATTTCAAGCTAAAGTAATACAATTATACGAAAGCTTCTGTTTATAAAATTTATTTTGAGAAAATGGATGCCAACCCAATTCTGTCATTACTATTTTCTTCAGCAAAGTAATTGTTTGTGACCCATAATGAGGTTGCAGCTAAAATTTTCCATTAACGTCATATAAATGTAAAAGGTAATTTTTTTGGTTAGATTGCAAGAAGAAAACATGATCAATATTAACTTACTACATTTCTATATGAAGACATGTAAAGAATGAGTAATGGTGTTCCGTCATGTAATATGCCAGAGAATGTCTATAATGCTTTGTGTGTGAACAGCTTATTTATATTGCCACCAAGAAAATACATAGTGAAATTCAACATTCATGCATACAAACATATCTTTGTGTGCAATGGGTGAGAAAAAAAACTCCATAAAGTATGGTAGTCTGTTTTCTAGTAGGCAGTCATGGAGAAAATGAAGTTTTACAATTCCTCATATTGTATAGTGTATGAAATTAGAAAATAGTAATATTTTACCCAAGAATAATCAAGGCACAAAACCATGGTTCTCACTACACTGTATACCTAAAACTAATATAACATAGTATTGAATTTTAACTGTAATTCAAATATATATATATATATATTACCATGGAATGTAGAGTACAGCATAGGGAATAGAGTCAATAATATTGTAATATCTATGTATGGTGTCAGATGGGTCATAGACTTGTTGGGGTTATCACTTTGTGAAGTGTGTAAATGTCTAATCAGTATTTGTTTTGTATACCTGAAACTAATAAAAAAATAACATTAAAAAACCATGGTTCTTTATTTTTAAGGAATTACCATATCACATTAAAAATCACATTTAGAACACCTTCACTTTATTTTGCCTTCAGGTACCAAGACCTTTTCCAAGAGCCTTTAGTGCAGGTAACATCATGTAAGTTAGCCATGCCAACATCAAGAAAGTAATTTTGAAATAACCAAATGAACTATATGCTACCCTATCAGATCACATAAACAGTTTTGAACAGATATGCCAGAAAATAAAGCTGAAGAGGAAAGCAAGAAAAAGGATATATTTAGCATTAGATCACAGAGTGGTTCAATGAACTAAAATATTAAGTGAATGATGAACTCTGAGTTTAGCAAGTGACAAGCATGTTGGTGGCCAGGAAACGAGCCTCTGGCTCCAAGCTGACTCTATGAAACACTAGGAGCAGAAACTCTGCTGTCCTATTTCATATTGCTCAAATGAAGATAGTATACACCTCAGTTTTCTCATCTGAAAAATATAGATATGGACTAGATATCCTCCAAAATCCATTTCAACTCAGTGTCTGTGGACTTTCAAGAAGCTCTTATAACACATTAGAAACAAAACAAAGTGTTTTCAAATCAACTTAAAAAATCAAATGCTATGCTTGGTCTAGTTCCCAGGTCGGGTACCTGATTTTATTTCTTTATACAGAACAAACTAGTGTAACATATTGCTTTTCATTTTACATAGTGTTTTAAGTATCTATACCAAATATTAATGATATTAATAATTAATAATAATTTCTAGATGTCTAGGTGTCAAATATTATGACCACTTGAAATCTGGCCATCAATTTGTGCTCTGATACTCACAATGCAAACTAGAACACACATATCTTCATTTTACTGGGGGTTACTGAAAATATTCCTTCTATTTACTTTCCCATTAGGCTATTGGTTGGAAAGCACAGATACTATGCTGTGACATGCCTGCTATATCTCCACAAAAAAGGAAGGGGGAAGGGGACCAAAGATTTTCAAAGATCCTTTAATTATAAAACTGTAACTACAGAAAAGATTAGTTGGATTTGAAGTCGAAGCAAATGGGAAGAATGGCTCTTTTAATATTTAGGATCATGTTAAAGTGAGATCTGATTCCTAAACCAAACCCATATGTATCTGGTTGCTCACTCCTGTTACGGTACAGACAATCCTGGGGCATCCTTACTATGACGGGAAGGGTCATCTGTTGTCCCTGCCAGCTGGCTCCCAGCACAGGCTCATCACAAGGCAGCCCCTGCAAATAGAACCACTGCGAGAAGGGCCTGAATAGAGGGACCCAGCTCCATGAATGCCACAGCATCTCAGGGAGATGGAAATGGAGCAAGCCTGAGCCTGCTGCAGTAGATGGAGTGATGAACATCATGACAGGGAGAGGGGTTTTTGGTAAGACAGAAGTTTACACAAGAAGTAGGAAGAGGAAGAAGAAGAAAGAGGGAAGAGGCAGAGAGAGAAAGAAAGAAGATAATTTTGGGGAAAGGGTAAACAAATTGTTATCATGGCTGGGAATCTAAATTTTGTAGCCTTGGGGAGAATAACACCCTACTTAAGTCTGTGTTGCTCCCTGAGATCTGAGTGTGGTTAGCTGCAGTGCAGAACTAGAAAGAGGCCTTTCTGCTACCTGGAGAGCAGGTTCCATGGTGGGTTTAACCCCAAATGACTCCTGGAACACAGCTCTGAGCAGAAACTCTACAGCCTGGTAGCACATTGCTAAAATGAAATTGTTCTTGATGTTAGCTGCTGCTTCCCTCCCATTGAATGGGATCCAAGTGGCCTCCCCTGCTCTCTCCTCTTACCTTCCTTCCAGCTGAGCTTCCCTCCTGCGCTGGCCTGTGGTCTATAAAGGCGTAGCCGGCAAGACAGGGCATGTCAGAGCTAGAACACTATTCGAGTTCAGTTACTCATACTTTAGTCCATGCTCTCAGGCTGTTTGATAATGTTTGATATAGGTTGGACCTAGATTGTGTAAACTGGTCATAAACAGAAACTTCAAGAACGTTCAGCACTTCCCTCTCTCACTACCCTCTTTCCTAATAGATTTGTGACTAATGGACTCAGAAACATTTTGCTGTAAGTGGGGATGAATCTGGAATTATGATACCTTGTGATTGGCCGTCAGTTCTCAGTCAGGAATCAGGACCTTTGCTATCCTGAAAAGATGAGCCTTCAAAAGGAAAGTTTAACTAGGGGAAGGTCGTGGTTGTGATTCGGCTTGTGCCAAAGGGTTGGGAGTTGAGTAGAACTGAGGGAGAGGAGGTGAAATCATGTAGGGAGTGGGTACACGGATGCAGAGAACAACTTTCATCTGTTATTTTTTTGTCTAGGAGTAGTTTTGCCGGAAAAGCCACTCTGTGCAAATATGAAACCAGTTACTTGACTCGGGTGATAATACTTTATAGGCTCTGAGGCAAAAAGCCTGCTCTCCTGGCCCTTAGCACCCCCTTGACCATGTGTCAGTGGTCCTTAAATAGAATCTCAGCAGGCTGGAGCTGGCTGCAAAGGGACACTGTCACCCTTTCTGTCCTAACAGGCTGTATTCACTCAAACAAATGGCTGCTGTAAGGACTTGAGTTGGGGTGGGGAGGGGTGGGGAAGCATCTGAGAAACAGCAATACTATATTTTAGGTTTGTGCATGCATTGACAGTGCACTGACTTCTGGAAGTTTGGGAGCTTGAAGTTTACTCAACCTTTCTGATCCCTGAGGCCACTGGTCCATGGATTAAAGGTCAAGGGTGAAAAGAAAAGCCTCCCGAATCTCTGCGCTTGTGGGCATGCGCAGACATTGACCCACATGCTTTAGGTTCAGAGAGGCTTTAGGCAATGTGTCAGCTTTCTCCCCAGCCACCCACCTCGTTGATCTCGTCCCTTGTGGTGCAGTAGTCCAGGCTGCAGGTCACGGTCCGCTCATACTCCTGGACTTTGGTGCTCCAGTTCACACTCTCTCGCTCAAGGATGTCTAGCTGCTGCTGTAGGTTCTTTGCAGACACATTAGAGCAGTTCTAAGCAGGAATGAGAAGGGCAAGTGACAAAGGGAACAGGCAAAATGGCAATGAGATGAATATGCTCTGTACCTGCATTATGAAATTCATCAGTGACATTAAAAAAAATAGGCTCCTGATTTATTTTACCTTAAGTATATTTGAATATAATGATTTCAGAAAGAAGCCAGACACCAAGCATGATGGGAAAGGCAAACCATTAGATTTCCAGTCTTGAAACTTCAGCTTTGAAGATTTGCTCATCTCACCCAACTCCTCAGAGACACCATTCATTATAAGGTACAATTTTTACTTCAAAAGGCATTAAAATATGCATTAAAAACATTCAGCTTCTGTACTGTAATTTTCCTGTCAACTTGAACTTAACCTCAGGTTCATTATGCAAGTGCTCCAATCTCTACTCAGAAAAGGGCTGCTGAGGTCAAGGCCAGGCACAGTTGGAGAACAATTTACATTATTTGTGCAAAGTGAGATGTCTGCCTTTTTTCCTTTAAAATAAATTTACTGATAAAACAAAACTCTTTAAAAAGAAAGCTCCCTCTTGGTAAAAACAGATTCTATTAACAGTGACAGATATTTTGTATATCTATGTCTTTCAATTGAAAAAAATACTTTTGGTTCAGTGCTTTCTATATAGTTTAGTGTACATTATAACTGAACTATAAAATAAAATTGGCCACTATGATTTTATTAATGTTATACATATTGGACAGAATAAATATAATCCTTTCTCTCTTCAAATTAGGAATTTGTAGAAGGATATATACATTTTTTTCTTTTTTACAATCAGAATTCAATGTGTTATTTATGAAAATTTGATCTGGAATTATTTCTCTCTCTTTTTGACTCCTTTGTGAAGGCCATTTCAGTTGAATAAAGTAGATCCATTGGCTGGTACTAAGAGCCTTTGGTTTCTACCAAGAGCCTCTTTCATTTGGGGCTTTCTTTGGACCTTGGAGTCTTCATATAAAGTAAGGGTCCTTGGTTGCATGATCTCTAGGATACTTTTAAGATCTAAAATGCTAAAGCAGTATTGTCCAAGAAATACAGCATGAACCACATAAATAATTTAAAATTTTCTAGTCGTATTAAAATGTAAAAAAAAGAAATGTGAAATTAATTTTCATAATATAATCAAATAAGTCCAAATATCAAATTTTTACCCAATAAAAAATATATCAAGTTGTTTTATACTAAGTTTTTGAAATCTGGCATGTATCTCACACTTACGGCACATCTCAATTGTTGCTAAATTTATATCGGAAATACTTGTCGGTATTTAAATTTCAGAGTTTAGAGTTTAAAATGTAGATTCCCATAGCCAAGTTGTTCCAAACATACCTAGAAGTTTTCCAATAAATACACTTAGTGTTAATTAAACATTTCAAATGTGAAAAACTAACTGCTGTGCTATGATTTTTTTAATTAGCACAAGAATAGATATATCAAACAAGACTAACCAGAATTTTTTCTCCTTAAAATGTTTTTCTTTTATTATAGGTGGTAGAAACTCACCACAAATAACTACCGTAATGGTTTTAATGCATTTTTAAATTAAACATGTAGTAGGCAATCTGCCTGGTTTCTTTCCTATTATAGCCCAACTCCAGCTCTCATCAGGTATGAACGACGGTGTTTGAAGTTGCTTACTGGCCGCTGCACTGATGAGATGATGTTCACTCCCAGGGAAAGGGCCAGTTTGTGGAGATGGTCTATATGTGCCTGCTTTTCCCGAGAGCGACGGAGGTGAACCTGGGCATCATGAGCGTTATCCAGTTCCTGTAGCTGATCCAGAAACTGCATTTCTTTTGATCTGATGAGATGTTCTAGCTGCAATATAGGGCATTAACAATTAATATGAGTTTCATATTTTTATGAAAAGTTTTTTTTTAAGACTGTTTTATTATAACATACTTTATTAGCTGGTCAAAATGCTGCCAAGCCCATCTATAATTATTAGTGTTAGAGCCAAATTAAGAGTTGTTAGAGCTGCAAATTAATAGGGTAAAATTGGGGGGCTAATGATGTTAGTTCTGTTAAAGAAGAAAACATTCTTTTTCATTACAGCCTAAAACTGTTAATAGAAGCGAACAACTATAAATTTTTACTGAGCATTCATGATGTCAGGTACTTGACACACACACACACACACACACACACACACACACACACACACACACACATATATAGAGACAGACAGACAGACAGACAGACAGAGACAGGGAGACAGAGAGAGTTTGTCTTCTTCCCTCCAAGAGCATATACTTGAGTTGAGGGAGGGGAAAGCAACTAAGAATTAAGATACTAAAATGACATGGTTATATGGAATAAACAATGAGAGTTCTAGATATTTAGAAGAGGGGAAAATCACTCCAATTGAGGAGGTAGTATTGTTCAAAAGACAAGTGTTTAGATTATGGAGAAGAGAACAAATGAACCTGTCAGATACTGGCAGCCTGAGAGTCAAGGAGTTAGGCACATGTGTGCCATTGTTAAGGGATGAAAAAAAGCAGTCTGGCTGGAACATAAGAAAGGCTAGAGGTATAGTGAGAGAAAAGTTAGAGGCCAGATTGTGGAAAGCTTCTAATATCAGAATAAGCAATTTGGCTTTTATTTATTATACAATAATTTATATTTAACTTCATAGTTGAAAACTGAGGTCTTCTAGACATCCGTGAGAAGTCTTACTTCTTCCTTGACTTGGTGGAACTGGACGGTCTTATACAGGATATCTTCGTAGTCTTGGATTCTCTCTTTCAGTTTTTGATGGAGGTGAATGAGGTCCTTCAGTTGTTGGGACTTCTCTTTCACAGGGGCTCCTCTGACACTTAATTCTTCTGATTCTTTTACAATGTACTGAACCTCATCATCCAGTTGCTAAAATTTTGAAAGCAATAAAAGAAATCCAGCTTTGAGAGAGCTTTTTACTTCACAACTGACTATATAAAGATCTAAATAACCATTTCCTCAATTTGTTAACAAAAGTTTATTGTGACTCTCACCCCAACCCCTGCAAATCCAGGCATTGTGTTTACTGTTAGTGATACATTATTTCATCCCTATTCTCCCAGAATTATTTTTTTAACTATGAGAAATGCAAAAAACAAAACAAAACAAAACAAAACTTCAAAATTAGGTGCTGAAATGTAAATCAAGCATGTGGGCATTAAATATATGTACATCACAGTAATAGGGCTAAAGAAGCTATATAGTTCCTAATTTACAGGGATTTATACATACATACACTTGTGTATGTGTAAGGTACATGCACATGAGCACACACGAAATACAAATAAGCATACAACACATGGTATATCAATAAACTTAACATGTAGGCTAAATGAATTTTCTAAGGGTTTGAATGACGAGTTCAATGTGGGCTACAATGTTGTATATTGTGTGTGTGTGTGTGTGTGTGTGTGTGTGCGCGCGCGCACATGCGTGTGCAAGGGGGGTGGGGCAGATCATAATATATCAGTTTGTCTTAAAGGACTCTGAATTAGATATTCCCTAAAGGAATCTTCAATCTTCCAATTCTGGAATTCTTTAAAGCCAACACTTACAAATAGTGACAAACAAAAACACAGGTATCTTAACTTCATAGCTAAGAATAAGAATCCACTCAGGAGGATAACTGGCGACCATTTTTGGCAGCTGGGTTAAGTTTAGGAGTGGCAGGAAGTGGTAGGTATGGAATGCATTAGCAGCAGGGCCTGGGAACATGACTCATGACTTTATCTTTCATAGCTTGAGGGCTCCCTGCAAGGGAGAAAAGGAGACACACAGCAAAATAGCTGGGAGGGTGGTAGAAGCCTGGGGAGCCAGTGGGCAGGAATAGTGACATCACTGTGGTCATTTCAGGCACAGAAGGCAGCACGGTCTCTGTGTCAGAGGGTTGTTCATCATTGTTCTGAGATGACTTGATCTAAAACATGTCTATACTATTGGAAAACTGATTAGAATGACCATGTATGATTAATATATTAATAAGGAAATAATTTAATGAAAATTAAAATAATCTAAGGTTACTTTAAGAACATTTTGTAGCCTGAATGTTTGTGTATCAATAAACACAGAAGAGTGCAGAAAAACAGTAAGAAAAATGTGCTTTCAAGGGAATTTTTAGAAAAGCAATATTTTGTTTAAAAAAATAGCAGTTCACCAGTCTGTTAAAATTAATTAGGTAGACCACAACCAAACAGTTAAAAACGTTATTCCATTCAACCCAAGTTCATCAGTTTGTTTCCTTACCTGAAACTGAGGTTTCATTGCATTCCATTTTTTCCGTAGACCTAAAATGGTCTGGAGGCTCCCTCCAAGGTCAAGTGCAGTCACAGGCATAAGTGCTTCCTGAAGAAGTTTTAAGTTGTGACTAGTCTGAAATAAACATTGGATAGTTATGTGCATGGTTTTTGTTTTGTTTTTTGCCACTATCAACAAACAAATATAGAGAATGGCAACAAAGTCTACACATTTTAAGAAAGGAAAAAACTGTATTAAAATTGAAATACTCAATATATACTTATAACAAAAAAATAAATACAAGTCACATTTGACTTCTGCAAGACATGCTCAATGTGGTTACCATAAGTGTCCAGACACTTCGGATTACAGTGAACTACTGTTTGAGCAACGTTACTGTGCGAGGCCTTCCGGATCTTCCCTTGCGCACATCACACACAGTACCATGCGTCTCAGAATTACTACGAATGCATGCAACCGTTAGGCGCGTTGGAGGTTCTGTTGCATACTCACACCTCCATTGTCATTGTACTTCTACAATGTTCTCAGATTTCAAATACCACTTCAAACTGGTCTTGTGCTCCTTGAACAACAACCGTGCTTCCACCATTTTCTTTGACTGTCCTGCCTGTCACATGCTGACGCTAGCATTCATCTGATCAATGCCATCTTTTGAGCAAATGTCATACTACACATTGCTACCACAATTCAATTCTACTTAAAGAAGTAATACATGGGTAACAGCTCTTAAAATGTGCATACATTTTTTGGCACCCCCAGTATGTTATGCTCATTCCCGTGATGACATGACGTACCATCAAACTTATCAATCCCCATGAAAACACTCACCATCTCGAGTGAGCACGTGGTTCTAAACCACCAATTAATAAAAGCACAAGCCCCAGGTTTCCTTTTTCTTTTTTGATGTTATTGCGGTAAAATATATATAAATTTTAGCTTTCTAACCATTTTTAAGTGGCATTAGTACATCCATTGGTGGACAACCATCACTCCCCTCCATCTTCAGAATTTTTCATTATCCCTAACTGGAACTCCGTACATATTACAAACTAACTCCCATTCTCCCCATCTCCTCAGCCCCTGGTAACCTCTGTTCTGCTTTCTCTATGAATCTGACTACTCCAGGTACTTCACGTAAGTGGGTGCAATTACATAATATTTATCCTTTCATATCTGGTTTATTTCCTTAGCATGTTTTCAAGGTTCTTCCATGTTGTACCATGCATCCGAATTTCACTCCTTTTTTAAGGCGGAATAATGCCCATTGCTCAGTCCCTTACCTTTCTAAGTTGCTCTTTGAAGGCTCCCCACTGCTGTTTCAAAGGCTTGCTCGCAGCGGCTTTCAGTTGCCATAGCGTCCTCAGGCAGCTGATTTCTTCCCTCTCTGCCTTCTGGCTTTCCATAGTGTACTCCAGAATGTGGACTTTATTTTTCACATTTAATATTTCATTCTCTTTTGCCTGTTAAATTAATGATCCATATAATGGCTTTTCTTCCCAAAGAAATATAACATTCTTTTTATAGTTTAGGAGGCAAACACCTGATTTCAACCAAAGCAGAGCACGGTTCTGGTACAAGACAAGTCAGAACTGCCTGTGCAGAGGCACGGCTGGGCTCTAAGAACCCATGTTCTATGCTTGGATATCAGGTCCTGAGTTCTTCAAGACCCTTCTGGTGTTTGGGTCCCCTGCTACAGTCTGTTTTTTTGCTGGGGCTTAAAGGGGTAATTGAATGGGATCTAGAAATATTGAAGTCAAGATTATTTTAATGCATAAATTTTCAAGTATATTCTACCTTCCATTTTAACACACGTAATAGCAGATGTCAAAATCTCAGTATCAGGGAATATGAGGGGGCACATTGTTCCAGGCTGTTTTTTCCTTTAAGTTATCCCACTGTATATATTGTAACTAGTTGCCCTTGTGAGCAGTTCCTCCAGTAATTTCTTTTGTGAGAATTGAAAAGTGATCCATAGATCTCTGTATGTGTACATCTATTGTGCACCAGGAACACACTATCTAAATTTAAAGACTTCTCTTCCCAACTTCCCTATGTTCTTTAAACAACAGTTTTAAATAAGGGGAAATTCATTTGGAGGCAGAAGGGTAAGAGAGGTAAAGAGTAAGATTCTGTGCGGGTCCATGTGCAAACATCAAAAAAGCAGAAGAATATTGTTTGACAAAATAATGATTTTTGCTTTGATGGACAATCTTCTCAATAAATCCTTGAATTTCTAAGGAACAAATATACAGGGATTTCCATAATGATAATGACAACTAAGTATCTAAAAGTCAAGGGATCTTTTACATTGCAGTCAAAAGACAGTGTCATAAATACGTAACAGGATATTTTAGACCATAAGTTATCTTATTTTTAAACTATTTTAAATGACATTAATATTGTATATTTATATTTTTATATTAATTTAGACATTATAAAGTGTCAATTAATTGCAAAAAATACAATGGCAGGTCCTAAATGAGATCTCCCCCCATGAATTTTGGGATCTAGAAATAAAAAAATATATATATTCTGTAATTATAATTAACAAGATGCTCTATATTAAAAAAAAAATAGAAAATTTCAACAGGATCCAATCCAAATTGTAATCCATGCTGTAAACAGAGTTGGGGTATCTTTCACATATTATTAAGAAACTATAATAAACATGTAATATAACACACAATTTAACGTAAGCATGCCAGTGACCACCAGCAGCAGGATACGATGGTGTGAGTGAAGTCTAGAAAAGGAAGAGCTTACTCACGATTTGTTGATGTCCAGCTAGCAGGATCTAAAGAGAAGGTTTATGCATTTGACACACTTCAGTATTTTGACCACTCAGGGAGATTAAATAATTTGCCCTAGGCCTAGTTACTGAACACACTGTTCTACTTCTGTGTTGATGGCATACAAAACTGCCAAAACCTGGTCTAATAGGGAATGAAAGTATCCATTTTCCATTTGGATTCTGGCACCATGAATTATCTTCTGCTGTCTTGCTTTCTGGGTAACTTGGTAACAGGAATGCAGTATCCCAGATAGCATTCTTTGTACTCACTACTATAAATTAGTAAATTGGCACTTTCATCAAGATGTCTGCCAGATTTCTCACTTAAATCAGCTTCTCTGATCTTGATGATTTTCAGATAAACTGAAAAATTTTCCATGTCAAGCTTGAAAATGTGAGCCACAGCAACCTCATTAAGGGCAGAACACCCACAGAAAGTGCCAGCTGGCTTCCCGCCTGAACAACCAACTGGTTACCACATTTCAATGATAATGTTTGTCTAAAAGCCTAATGGTCCAAAAGGTATGAAGAGAATACAAAATGTATTTTACTTCCTTTAGCAAAAATTTCCTATCTCAGAATGTCATTAAACCACCAATAAAGCTAACTATTATGTGGACCTTAATTCTTATCAATAAGGAGGAATTTATTTATCCTATGACAATGGTAAGGACCTTGGGGTAAAGTATGAAATTCCTGATATTTAATAAACATCCATTAGTACTGCCGAGATAGGACTACATGACTGGAAACCAAGAGAAAAAGTAGACAATAGAAACAACTCCAGTTGTAGAAATTAGCTGACATGGACTTTAAAATGCCTATGATTGATAAAGTAAAAATACAGCAAAGGTGGAGAAAGAGAGGATAAGAAAGAGAATTTCATCGGCAATTGAAATCTAATAAATAGAACCAACTGGAAATTTCAGAACCAAAAGATAAAAATTGTGAAATAAAGTTAGTAATAAAAAAATAGACAAAAAATGCTGTTTGCAAATATTTGAATTCCCTTATTAGTGCCAATTATAGAAGTACACAATCAAGAGATGGAAGAATATAAACAGAACAAAGCAAAACTCTAAGATAGATTAGATATAGATACATACATACATGTGAATGATAGATAATACATGTTTTAAATGTTCCAAATAAAAAAAACTTATTTTTTACAATGAGCACCTATATAACTTAAGAACATGGGCAAATTGCTTAGCAAATTTCTTGTGATGCATAAAGACAGCATTGGATAAATTAGAATAATTCCATGTATATTTAATTTCCACATAGATTTAACAAGAATGGTTTTCAAACAACAAAGGTTGAAACAAAGAAGATAAAGAGAAAATTGCAGCTCAAACTAGATAAGGGTAGTTAGACAGAATCTAACTCTTCCTAATGAATTCAGGCTCCAGACTGAGTTTAATCACATCCCAGAGTACTGAGAAAATTGCAGATGTCAGTTATCTTTGCAATTCTACAGAAAATAGAAGGGCCAGAAAATTAAAGAAAGAAAAATGCTTAGACTTTCAAATGGGAGAAAAGAATGGAGCATATAATTTAGACAGAAATGCTTTACAATGAAAACCAGTACAATAGGTTCATCAGTGATCAATCAGTTTGTGATCACTTTGGAAAGAATCCCTTGATTACTAGGAGTCAATCTGATTTCTTTTAAATTATATATATGTAATTGATAGGATACTAGGTAAATAAACCTCCCTTTGAGCAGGGTTTCCTACTATAGACTGAAGAAAAATACTATGAACTTGGTTGAATTAAAGTACCATTTGGAGCATTCATGATTGTTTAAATAAAACTGGTTAATCAATTGACTGCTTAATGGCTTGGGATGCCAGCCTGCTTCTTAGATACTTTTATTAATTATCAAATTGTAGCCATATAAGTCTTCCTTATCAATATATAGAGTTAAACCCAAGAGAGATAGCAGATCTAAAATTCGTTTGACAAGATGAAATCATGGGTTAAAACTGACAAAATGGCATTTAAGTAGGAATAAATATAAGATCCACATTTTTATATAAAATACAAACAGCTGACAGATATATGATGGGCAAGACCTAGCTTGGCAGAAATTGCAATAAAAATGTATGGAAGTTTATTTAATCACAAGCTTAATATGAACCAGCAAAGTGAAATCATGGCTAAAAATATTTATATAACTTTAGGTCTTGTTACTAAAGAATGATGTCCACTTGTTCTCTGTGTTTAAGTTATACGTCACCTTTTGGTTACATTTTATGAATGATTTTGACAAAGCACAGAAAATTCTGGGAGGGAGGATCAGGGTGGAGAGAGAAATGAAGCTACTTCATAAATGATAGAGAGGATCTGCATGTGGTTAGCTGCAGAGAAGACTCCGATTAGACAAAGGAACTATTTTCAAAGTTTGAAGGACTTTCATGTGTTGGAGGAATGAATTATGAATACTGCTCCCCCAGTGTAGCTACAGAGGGTTAGAACCAGATATGAAGAGAGACTGACTTAATTTTAAAACAAAAGTTTTCTAGTAGCTGGCATTTTCTAACAATGAAATGAGTGGTTTCATCAGGAAGACACTTGAAGTATTGAAGAAGTGGATTAGTCACATTTTAAGAATTATGTAGAGAACTTTATATGGGTCAGAGATTGATATTAGGAGTCTAGAATATTTTACCAATATAAGTGAACAACTAAAGTTTAGGGTATATTTCTCAATACAATGGAACTTCACTATAAAAAGATCTGCTATAGTAAGAAATACTTCAAAATGAAGATTCATCCTAGACATTGTCTTTAGCTGCTGAAAATTTTGCACTCTCTCAACATGAGGTGTGCTAAAAAAAAATACAGTGAATGTTTAAATTAAAAAAAAATTATTATGCAAAACACACACTACCATTAATCTCCCTCAAAATACTCGCACATTCTTCGAATACATCCCATCATTCTTGCCACTTTCTGAAGCAGTTCTGGAAGTCCTCTGTAGTGAGTGTCTTTAGTGGCACTGTCATGGCTGCCTTGATGTCCTAAATCAATTCAAAACATTTACCTTTCATGGGCATTTTGACTTTGGGGAAGAGCCAGAAGTTACACAGTGCCAGATCCGGCAATTAAGGTGGATGAGGACACACCTTAATGTTGTTATCTGACAGAACTTGCCAAACCAGAAGTGATGTGTGACACAGAGCGTTGTCATGATGGAGAATGAAACCGTTTGCCCATTTCTCAGACACTCACCAAAAAGGACTTCCAGAGCTGCTTCAGAAAGTGGCAAGACTGATGGGATAAGTGTGTTTGAAGTGAGGGGGAGTATTTTAAGGGGGTATAATGGGAATGTGTCTTTTACTGTAAAAATTTTTTAAATTTAAACATTCACTGTATTTTTTTATCATACCTTATAACTTAGAACTTTTGGGTGAACTTTTTTGTAATAAGAAAACTGTTGCATTTGGATTATAGTCACTTTTCTTCTTGTTATAAACTAACAAGAGGCCTAGGAATTAAATAAACATATAACTGCTGGGCTTCAGGACTGTTCCAGGTTGAATGAAGCTAAAAAAGAACTTTGTAATTCCACACTACTGATGAATTGATAGTTGAATTTTTGAATTTATGATTTTGACTTTCACAGGTAATCCATGCAGAAGGTGTGACTCACATAATGTCATTCTCACCATATTTATTAAATTAAGGCACTCAAGTCCGAGGTCTCGAGTTAAAAAACTCCTCCTTAAAAACAGCAGCCACTGCTCAGCAGCACGCTCTTCCGTCTGCAGGCTCCCAGTTTGGTACAACGCTTCTAGGCTCTGCTGCTGCTCCTCCACCTAAAAATAAGGAGAACAAAAGTGCCAGCTGGGAACACTTAAAAACGTTCCTAAAGGAAAATGACACTAGATTCCAATGAAAGCCTATGTACAAATTAAAACTACGTTTCAGAATGCTTTAAATAATTATTGAATAAAGATGTGAGAATCTATTTAGGTTGTTGACAGACAGGACTACCACTGGGTAGTAAATCAAGCTGACATATTTATTATCTAATAAGACCTATTCACTATAGCCAAAATCACATTTATGTATTTTATGTGTGTGTGTGTGTGTGTGTGTGTGTGTGTGTAATCATATATACACATATACATGCATGTTTTACAACTGGGGACAATTTATGTCAAGTATCAGGGAGAATCATTTAAAGCTGAGTTTCATAATTCAGAAAAAAGCCATATACAAATATATGTACAATGACATGAACACATGGAGAAGGCACCTACCACCAACTCTACATTGAGTAAATAGAGGGCTTCACAAAGGAAGTGACACTGATTTGTAGCTTTCAGAATTGTCCATGGTGAGGTGGAAAGAATAACATGTATGAAGGCACAGTGTGCAAACACTGGCTGGTTCAGAGCATGATAAGTGATCTGATTGTGTGGGTGAAGGTCAGGTTGTACAAGCTGAGTGGTAAGAAAGAAGCTAGAAGGATAATTGTGCTGCGATAAAACCCACCAACAGGTTTCAACTTGTGTTCTACTGTAACCAACATGATGTGACACGTTCTCATATGTTTGAAGCAACTGATAGCTATCACAGTGACTCAGAATCAGCGTGGCGACCATCAGTACTGCAACAGCACTGTGCATCACAGTCTGGGTGTCAATCTGATGGGCTATCAGTTACGTTCAATTCTCAAAACAGGAACTTTAATTAATCCGCCTGTTTCAACTGTTCAAAAGAGCCTCCTTGAATGCAGATGAGATTGATACCATTATAGGAATTCCCTTGAATCTTTACCAGCTTATTTTTAAGTGAATTAATGATAAACTTTTATACTTTATTCACTTTTAGTAAAAGTTATTTGCACCTTGCCTTAAAATTGTATTTATCAAATTTCCTGAATTTCAGGAGATGGCATGATTATATTTGCTTTAGAATGACCGTTTTTTTGAAAGGAGGGGTGAAAGGGAGAATTACAGGAGGCGGAACAGGCAGAGGCAATTTTTAAGCTTGGCAAGAAATGATGAGGACCTGAACTGAGGAAGAAATGGTGTGAAAGGAGAGTAAGGGAAATCCAGAAATCTTCTAGGTTGTCTCTTTAGTCAGAGGATAGCATGGCTTTTGAAACAGGAGAAAAGCAAAAGGGAGGAGACTGAGGATTAAACTTCAGCTTTAATGTTCACTCGCTGTTTAACCTCATACACCTAACTCTTGGAGCCCCAGTGTCCCTGGCTTGTAAGATAGGGATAACAGTAACTAAACACAGAGAGGTATTGTAAGGGTTAAAATTCAGTGGTTCTCAACCTGTGGGTCGCGACCCCTTTGGGGGCCTAATGACCCTTTCACAGGGGTCGCCTAAGACCATCGGAAAACACATATCAGATACTTACATTACGATTCATAACAGTAGCAGCATTACAGTTATGAAGTAGCAATGAAAATAATTTTATGGGGGTCACCACAACATGAGGGACTGTATTAAAGGATCAAGGCATTAGGAAGGTCGAGAACCACTGGGTTAAATAAAGTCTGGAGTGAAAACCCCAGGACCTGGTACAAAATAGTGCACACTTAGAGAGGGCGTGGAAAAGACTTTGAAGCTTATATGTAGGACTTCTGAAAAATGAGGGAGTCATGAACCCAATGCCAAAATACAGAAGGAAAACTTGGAGGGAAAGACAACTACTTGTGGTTTGCTGAGTTTGGGGAGCCCACAGGATACATAGGTCATTAGTACAACTGGAATTTGTAAGCATTGGTCTGGAGCTTAGACATGTTGAGGCTGAGGAACCATTTCTGAGTTATTGATGAATTGAAACCATAGATGGGTGTGTGTGGAATTTTTGTAGGAAAAGTGTGTAGAATGTGCCAAAGAAAGCACCAGGCAAGACCTCTGGGACCCACCATACCTCAGGATCAGAGAAATGAATTAGAGAAAAGAAGGAGGAACAGATAAAGAAGTAGACAAAATGATTCCACTTGTGTGCAATATCCAGATAAGATAAATCTATAGAGATAGAAAGTCGATCAGTGCTTGTCTGAGGTGGGGAGTGGAAAACGGGATTGACTAAAAATGTGCACCCGTGCTCTTTTTCTGAGTGATGAAAACATATTAAAACTGGAGTACAATAATGGTTGCACAACTCAATAAACATACTAAAAATCATTGTACTCCAAAATAGGTAAACTTGATGCTATGTAAATTATATCTCAGAAAATCTTTTTTTTTTTTTAAGCCATAGGAGGTAAGAATAACTGAATTAAATGAATGTGGCAGAGAGATGAAGTAGGGTGAAGACTGAAAATACACCATTTCATTTGTCAACCTGTAACTTATAAGAACATTTTCAATACCAGGAAGAGATGGCAGATGGCAGGACTGAAAAGAAAATTAGCTAAACTGCCACGGAATGAGGACTGCGGGGGAAGAGTAAGTGGAGGCAAGAAATGCCACCTTCCCATTCCAAGAGCCCAGATACAAAGGAAAGAAGAATGGTACAGCGGTTGCCTACACAAGGACGAGACTACTTGGCCATAACTGTAGACCAAAGGCTAGGAAGTAATGGAAAAAGCAAACTTGAAACATTAGCGGAGTTTGCCAGAGCTAGATCCTGAAGGAAGCAGGAATATATGGGGAGTGTTTGATTTCTGAGTAGTGAAAACAGGAGTAGGAGCTTCACTTTATTGGTGACGATGCAGGAGGGTGAACGTGCCAATTGGTTTGGAAGTCCAGGCAGTGGGGCTCAATGGCTGCATTTTTCTTTTCAGTCACATATGAGTTAAGGGCATTGGCTGAGATCGAAGTAGGGAAACTGGGGTAAGGTGCGAACTAGGGAGCATATGGGGTACTCAGCTGTGACAGAGACTCATAAATTTGTAACAGTGCCAATCAGTGCAATTGTGTGATTTTCTGCAGGAGTGCCTAGAACCCTGGAAAGAGAAGCTAAGTAAACAGGAGTGTTGGATTGGTCTAGTATTGGGAATTGGCAGGGTGAGTCAGGGTGGAAGGCAGGAAGTAGAGGGAGACAGAATGGAATGCAAATGAGTACCCAGGAGCTGGTGAGGAAAAAGGAAAACCTGAGGGGCTGGGAGAGTGACAGACTGAGAGCACTGCCACTATTAGGACAGCAGGCTCTGACAGATAGAAAAACAGATTAAATGAAAGTTGGGAAGATGACCAGACAAGGTTCTTCTGAGAGAGTGTTGTTTGCAAAGCTAAGGTTTCATCCCTGAACCCAGAGCTCCTGGTCCCAGAGGCCAGAGTGGGCCATGAAGTGGTTACTGAACCAGAAGACAAGAAGGTACATTTGTGACAGTGAAGACACAGGAAACAAGCACTTCTTTGTACCTTCCCCACCATCTCAAGCTCTGAATAACAACAATCATTAACAGGATAATTCCTTCAGTTGTAATACCTCTGCCGACCCATGAGAGTCTAGGGCTGAGGAAAACTTTAAAAAGCCAGAAATGATAAAAAAGTGGAATAAGGATGTAGAAAAGGAGGCAGTGGTTTCTTGGGATTTCCAGAGACCGGGCATGGCATTCCTCAGGGGCAGGAATTCAGAATAGTACAGTGTGAGAGAATGAGAGCTGACAGAGGAGACGTGGGTAGGTCACAGGGCGGTGGTGGGAGGACGGGTGCCGGCGTCGGCGGGGTGAGAACACGGAAGTCTAGCATGCCGCCCAACTTCAGGGGGCTTTACCCCTGAGTGATGTTGCTGGCTCTACCTCCCACTACACCAGCACCCTCCTCCTTGAGAGGAAGGTGGGCACTGGGGCCAGAGATAAATGAAGTAGGACCTTGGCACTTTTATAATACTGACATCTCTCCAAGACACTTGGACCTCTGAGAGAAGGAATCCTAGTCTACTAGATGGAAACTGTCAAAAATAGTGCCTCAGAAGAAGCTCTCTGAGGTAACTTGTCAAAAGGCATAAACATCAAATAGGACAGATTTGAGAATGGACCCCAAAGCCCATAATTTCTGATTCCGTGTATTTTAAATGAATCACATAAATTACTCAGGTATTCAAAGAGATCCATGGTTTAGCACAGGGGTGTCCAATATTCTGGCTTCCCTGGGCTGCACTGGAAGAACTGTCTTGGGCCACCCATAAAATACACTAGCACTAACGATAGCTGATGAGCTAAAAAAAAAAGGGGGGGGGTAAACTTTCCTAAAAATTCCATCCTCATAGAAAGCAGGAAGACAGGCCGAAGTCACCTTGCTGATGAAGGCCAACACACAGATATGGTACCTCCTGTGTATAATTTTTGTAATGTTTTAAGAAAGTTTATGAATTTGTCTTGGGCTGTATTCAAAGCCATACTGGGCCGCATGCGGCCCGCGGACCACAGGTTGGACAAGCTTGGTTTAGAAGATGACTTATTTTAAAATAATTTTGTTCTACATTTAGAATATTGCACATGTTCATAGGTCATAGTAAAAAGTGTTCCAACACAATCACTTTGCTCATTTGTGTACATATCTACACACACACACACACACACACACACACACACTATATTATGTTTTAGTAAAACAACTTATTCCTTTAGTCCTTGTGTGATGCTTGGGTGACTAACGGGTCTCTAAGTGAGTACGTGCGCTGGTCTGGAGGATACATGCCCACCCGGGCTTCCATCCCCATAGGAAGCGGGAAGACAGGCAGAAGCCACCTTGCTAATGAAAGGCAGCACACAGGTACTGTACCTCCTCTGATGACTTTAGAAATGCCACATAAGTTTGCAGGACTTGTGACCTGGAGCGGATGCTTTGGCCAAGTATGTTTAATTCTTCCTCCAGCCGTTTAGCTTTAGAAGAAAGCGATGCCACTTTATCAGGTTCAAATTCATTTTTCTCTGTCATAAGTTTTGCAGCTGCTTCTAATTCTTGTGACGTTTCCTAAGAAAACAAAGCACAGGGGGTCAGAAGCTGACAGGGGAATCATGAACATTCCATTTTATTACTTTTTGTGTATCCCTCTATTATGACTATTAATTGAATTTATGCCAAAATTCTCTTCAATAAAGAAAGGCATCTTTCAAAATTAAAAAAAAGAGTATCTTAAAATGAAAATCATTTCAAAACATTTTTTTCATTTATCAGCTACGCTTTTTATTTAGCATTGTATTTTCTGTGTCACAAATAGAGCTGAAGTTGTTTGGTATAAAAGTTGGTAACACAAAATGGCAGAAACGTTTTAAATAACTTAAATAAAATTATATACTGAAATTGCTTTGATATTAACAATAGCTCCAGCAAATTCTTTAACTAATTTTGTTATATATGAGGTGGCAAGTTTATAAAAATTGTTTACTCATTTTTAATTGGTAAAAAAAATGACAAGTCAATTATGCAGTCTTATTTAAAATGCTATCTAGAAGGGTTTCTAAACAAGTACAGGGAAAATGTTACATGTGAGGTCTAAATTTCTAGAGTCAGTGCATTTGACTTGCTGAGGGGTGTTCTCCTAGATCTTCTTCTGAGTGCACGTGAAATCTAGCCACTGGTTAAATGGGGGAGGAGATATTCTCAGCATCACATGCACAGTTGCTGTGAAAGAGCCATGAAAAATTTCATGGGAGACCAAGCTAAAAATCAAGCAAAAATGAAAGAAATGAGTTTCATTCTCACTTTCAGCAGGAAGGGATGATTTTCCTACTTGTATTTAATATGCTTTCCTATGTTAAATGAAGGTGATTTTAATTTAAGGGGGTGGCTCCCAGACAGCACTCTGGGAAGAAGGGAGCAGGGGAGTTTCTCCCTGTGCAATTTCCTCCTTCTTTTAAAAATTTTAAAATAAAACTAAAAAAATGAAACTGAATTCAGACATACGCTTTATTTTAAACATTTTAAATAATAAGTAAAAAACATCCCATTAAAAAAAAAAACCATTTGCCTGTGAGTTTGGGGGTGGTGTGTCTGTGAAGGAGGCTTTCGTGCTGAGAACGGACAGGGGAGGCAAGGCTGCTTCCTGCCCAGGGAGACACTTGACTCACCTTCCGAAAGCCCTGCTGGGCCAGGCTGGCACTTGGTACAGGGTTTGGAGCTGTGAGCAGGAATATCTGAACCTAAGTCCCATGGGAAAGGGATGAGAGGGAGCTAGAGAAGGTGCCAGGGAGAAGAGGGGCATTTTCTGTCTCTGAAGGTGCAGTGTGCAAACAAGATAGTGTTTTTACTTTCCTCCTGGAATGTTGCATTAACACATGTTGCTTCTGGTAATTTTCTTTCGTAACTTACTCTAGCAGAAAATCACAAAGAGTCCGAGGGAAGCATTCTCCTTGTCCCCTGTGGTACCCCCAGAGGAGTTACTAACATCTCCTAGGCCAGGAAAAGGGGCCAAACGAGTGCTTAATAGCAGGCTAGAATGCTGAGTTTCAGGGAGCTCAAACTCCCTAATACATGCACATATAAATATAAATAATTTAGATACATATAAGGAGTTTTTAAGTCATTGTTTGACACAATATTGATTTAGAATTGCAACCCTCATGAGAGCTAAGATTAAGTTTTACAGCTACTGATATATATAAAGAAACCAACTTTATAAAGTCATAAGCATAACAATAATTATTTTATTTACCTTAGCTTGGATATCTAGTTCCAAATATTTACTCAAAATCTTCCCCGATTCAGAAAGGCTAGAACCGACATCCATTGCATTGGAGAGTACTGAACTGATTTTCTGAATTGACATCCCCACCTTTAGGAATAAAGAACATATTACAGCCTTAGATATACATTTGCATATATGTATGCATATGCATAGGGAAGATAAATAGTACTTTCTATGTTTGCATTTTATTTTATATATCAATTTTAATCTAAAAATAATTTTAAATATTTCCAAATTTCATATTTAAATAACATTGCTCTCCATATGAGGTAATATTACTGGCTCACCAATAGAAGGTATATGTCTAAAAATATTTCTTAACAGCAATGAGAGATAAGCAACCACCCATGTCCTCTAAGAACTTTTCATCTATATTACCTAGAAGGGATAATGCACTTGCCAACATGTAAGCAGAGGTGAATTTATCTGATTAACTGAGTCACAATCATCCGCTGTAAGATAAATGGGGACATATTATCAGGCACATTCTCAAAGCAGAGGTCTAGGGCACGGGCATTAGATCAACTAACGTTTGCTATTTTTAGGGCTAGAGGATCCTGGAACAGCACCAAACCCTGTACGTGTGATAATAAAACACAGGAACACAGCTAGGAGGTTTAATTGGTAAATTTAGAAGACTATATTTGACCTTCAGTACACATGAATCAATGAATAAAGTGACCTTTAAAGGTTGTATTACATTCAAGTTACGGCCTTCATCCCCGGGCTCACACTAGAGTTTGCACTTCCCAGCATCCAACTGGCTCTGAACTGGCAGTAAGACAATAGCAGCAGCTGTTTGAGTTCCTATTCTGCTTTCCAGCACCACCCAATTAGCTTGCCCTCAAGCTCTAGGGAATGTGGCTCCACAGCTGCCGCCATATTAGGCGTCTCCCTGGACCCAGGCATCAGAACAGGCTCACATTCCCAAGGTTCTGGATCAATAACAGGTGGGGAGGCAATTTAGACAGAAACATGGTTATTTAATGACCTCTCTGGTGATGTCTACTAATTCTACTTATGAAAGTAAGCCATATAAGTCTATTATATCAAATGAAAATGTCATTGGAAATTCAATACCCAGCCTTTGCAATAGGTTCATTAACATTAATAGGTTTTGCTATATATCCCACTTATAGATAAGAATTTTTTTAGTCAAATGGTAGCTGCTTGATTTTATTCCTCTTTGAAAACAGGAAATAAAATTTTCCTATATCAAGCCACGTATTCACTCTGTAGAGAGGATTTTCACATGTGAGCTTGCATTCAGGATGGTTATCCTGAATGTCCTTTGTGCTGGCCTAGTTCAATAAAACTCATCATTTTTGGTGTCGACCTATTTGCTGTCCCTGTGTTGTATGGCACCATGTTAACTAAACCTTGTGCATACTGGAACCATGCACAAAACCAGGTAAATCAAGGACATGGTCATGATATTTATGTGGTTCAGTTAGTACAGTCCTGCACAGAGAGGACTGCCTTTGTGTACATGTGTTCAGGTCTGGGTGCAGGTAGGATTACATATCTAGTTTGGTAACCTGGGGCAGGGATAGTTGATGAGCAGTAGTGAATTACAACTCTATTCTGTTCCATTATAAAACCTAACATGGAACATAAGAAAAGCCTAAGGAGACAGGTCCCTATCCTCCCCCTAGGCCCATGCTACAGCTACCACACCATCATTATCATCAAATAAGGAATTTATCTAAATAGCAGCTTAAACAGGGCACATTTTATGGAACTACCTTCCTTAGGCAGCCCTCCACTGAGGCTGTTAATTGTTGTTTCTTAAGAGCCAATTCCTTGTGTGCTGAACACTGCTCCATCAGATGATCCACTCGTCTCTGAATGCATCTCATCATCTCATGGACACCGGTCACCCGAGAGCTGAATGGAACAAGCCAGCTGTTAGTTAATTCCACTCCCATATAAATTCCCCAGAAACTAGGAACATTTGAAAATGGATCTACTCTTTCATGAGAAGTCTGAGTTGATAGAAGTTATCAAGCTTCAGGCTTCAGGATAATAGAAGTTAAGCAGCTACAGTCCTGGTACAGCAGAGAGCAAAAACCAAATTATGTCCCTTTGTTTAAGTCAGTCAATCCTGAGGGAAAAAATGAGTTATGAGTGTTGCAAGCAGGTCTAATCTTCTTTTCAAAAGGTTTACTTTTTAATATTTCTCTAAGATATTTTGAGAACCTTATGGCAAAAAGCACGGTATGTTCGTTTGCTAAGAGTTTTCCTGGGGGTGTTATTTAAAAGCTTCATTTTTCTAAAGATGCTCTTTGAATAGAAATGTGGAGCAACCAATTAGCAAAACATTTGCTAGTCCAATAGGGTAAAATATTGATATAACACTAAGGACCTTGTTCTCCAAGATTATGAATGTTTATGGCTGCATTCATTAGATGAAAACTAAGTTATCATCAACAATTAGGAATCTAAGATACTACTTGTTCATGAAAAGAAATCAAGTCTCAGGTTGTCATTTTCACCTGTGCTGGCCTCATGAGAAAAAGGAGAGTTCATAAAATGAAAACGCCTTTAAAAAAACAAACAAACTTGGAGTTGGACCCCATCTGTTCCAACCAACAGATAGATTAGTAAGTTTCCTAACCATTTCCAACTTAGGCCTACTAGCAAGGAAAGACAATGAAATAACATTACTGATGGAATGAGCACTTTTTAATTTTTCAACCTCATTCCTAAGACAGCCTCTTCTACTATATAAGAAGTTTGACTCTTTAATTTCCCGTCAGTCACTTCCTTCAAATACTAATAAAGATGAACATGATAACTCTGAAATTTAATTACTAAGGGCTAAGATAGATCTTGGAATGAGGTACAGATAGATTTCAGTAGTTTTACCTCAAATAATTAATTCATGACTCTGTAAAAATGAATTTAATTAGTAATGAAATGAGGGCAAGATCCCAAAGGATTGAGAAGTAAAGTAACTCCACAGAAATGACAATGAGGCTGCTAACGAGGTGAGAGTTCATGAGGTAGCTTGAGAATCTAATCGAATAAGCATGGGATTCAAGTGTGTCCTGTGGGTACCACTGGGGTCCCAGAGAAGTTTAATTGGGGGGAGGGAATCATACTCCTGACATATAATGTTCCACAGACATTATATGTAAAACAATTAGTTTTGTATTTTAATAACTCCAAGACAGTAAAGAGTATAATCAAGAAATCAGGAGAGTTTTAGAAATCATTCTCATGATAATGAAGTGCACTAATTCTGTTACAGCAGTGTACTGGTAATACTAATAATTTTTAAACTAGGTTTTAGACTTTGAGAAATTAAAATGCTAAAAAGGCACTTAGCCCAATTGTCCTAAACCTTATAGGTTCCAAATTTTCCATAGAATATGCAAATCTGGGATGAGAAAGATAAATAAAAAAGTGAATAAGCACGGCGGAAAGACAGTATAGAGAACGAAGTTCGTGAAAATAATTGGGTAAACATTTTCTAAAAACAAATATTGAGTGATGATGCACTGTAGAATTGTACACCTGGAATCTATGCAATTCTTGCTAACCAATGTCACCCCAATAAGTATAACAATAATAATAATAATAAATAATAAAACAAATATTGAGTATTTACTGTAGTAAGTCACCATTTTTAATGTTTTAAGTCATCTCTTTTCTAATTCTCAGAACTGCACTATGATCTGGGTATAACTGTTATCTCCATTTTGAGGATGTGCAAACTGAGGAACAGAGAAGCTCAGTAACTTGTCCAGGTCACCGTGAAGTGGCCAAGCTGCGATTTAAATCTGTTCATCTGACCTCAGAGTCCACACTCTTTACCACCTCATAGTCCTTTTCTGGGTCTGTAACACATTCTTGGGGGTGGGGTGTATTCTTCCTCTAAAATTTCACTTTCCCTGGAGTTGATGGAAACAAGGATTGGCTTGGCTGGCACGCCCTTCTGAAACTGGCTGGCTTCGCTAGGTAGTTCAGTGTTTGTCTGTAGTTTTCAAAGCGGCCACTAGAGGGTTCTAGTACCAGCACCAATAAGGGATGTAGGGAAACCAAACCAAATCAAGCATTCCTTCTGTAAAAATACTGCTCTTTGACAAGGTACAATTTTAATTTAGATGAATTACAACCAACCAAATAGGCTCTGTGTGTGTGTGTGTGTCTTTGGAAGGACCATTCATGTTCGATTTTCCAATGACCTAGAGATTCAGTCTCATCTTGTGATGATTTGTGCCCCCACGTGTGTATCAGTTCCATTGTGAATTCTTTAAGGGAACTGACAACATTCTTTTCATTCATATATCCCTAAGGCCCTGAGCACATAGCCTGGTAAGTAGGAGATTAATGCATGTTTCAAATTAAATAAAATACACTTTGATCAATATTTAAGGGGGAAAAACACAGACTTAAGGAACAAGAAAAACATGCACATACAGAGGGTGCCAAAAATATGTACACACATTATAAGAAAAGAAAAAACTGTGTGAAAGTTGTAATACTCAATATATACCGATAACAATAAATGAATACAAGTCATGTTTGACTTCTGCAATTACAAGACGTGCTCAATGTGGTTACCGTCAGTGTCCAGACACTTCTGATTACAGCAAACTACTGCCTGAGCATCGCCGACTTGCTGCCGTGCGAGGCCTCCCAGATCTTCCCTTGCGCACATCACACACAGTACCATGCGTCTCAGACTTACTATGAACGTGTGCAATTGTTAGGCATGTTGGAAGTTCTGTTGCATACTCAATGCCTCCATTGTTGGTGTACTTGCACAATGTTCTCAAATTTCGAATACGACTTCAAAATGGTCTTGTGCTCCTCGAACGACCACCGTGCTTCTGCCATTTTCTTTGACTGTCCTGACTGTCGCATGCATTTGATTAATGCCATCTTTTGAGTGAATGTCATACTACACATTGTTACCATAATTCAATTCAACTTTGAAAAGTAATACATAGATAACATCGCTTAAAATGTGTATACATGTTTTTGGCACCCAGTAGTTAATATATAAAAATGTCACTAGTAACAATTTCTAACAGCTTTCAAACAATGATGACTTTGCCCTTTGCTCACTTATAGAAGTTTTAGGATATTCAAAGACTACGTAGTTTTTCTTTGATGGTTTCACATTTGTACTTGTGTGGACTGATATACTTCCTTCCTCTAAAAGCCTTAGACGGACAGACTGAATTTCCTTGTTCCTCTGTGCATGATTCCTGTCCACACTGCACTCCACTCTTACCTGCAGCTAGGAGCCCTTCCTCCATATGAGAAGTTCTCTGTTACCTTGCTTACCCTAGGGAGCTTCTGTTTTCCTCTCTATGTGCTCAGCTAGATAATTTCTGCCCTGGCATTAATCTCTTCCCTCTCCCTGATTCCCAGTTGGAATATATCTGTCACACACCTCACCCCAGTACCACCTCCTCTCCAGACCTTCTTTAGGGCAAACCTTATCTGCAGGTTACAACCTGCCCTGATGCTATCAATTTTCAGTAAGAAACTTCATACACTGATTCCAGACTTTTCTTTTAAACATCCCCAAACATTTAAAAAACATGTATAGCATGCATATTGGCAATTTTCTCAGAGCCTGTAAAGCAGATGGTTTGATCAAAGGAAAAATATGACCTAAGTCTTTGCCAGCAATTCTTACACAAACTGAAAATAAATTAATAGATTTCCATTGGTTGCCCAGGAATGAGTCTTATTACTTCACAATCATATTAAATAAATGATGGGATAAGAAGTAAGAACGAATAACTGAAACTTGTGAAAAGTGCCCTGTCACTTTGCTCAGATTCTGAAGCCACACTGCTCATGTGCTGGCTGGTCAGGTGGGTGAGGGGCTAACAGTGGACTTGACCTCTAGATCTAAGAATTTGTTGCTCCATCATTTCACTGTAAATACTGACTGACCTTTGGGCTTTCTCTGTAAGGATGGATTAGATGGTCTCTGTCTGCAATGTGAGTGTGAGAGTCCTCACGTTATTCCTGATTTTGACTTGGACCTTTCCAAGCACCACAGATACTCAGAAATGACAGACTGTGAAGGCTTCTTCAGACATTTGTTAGAAACTCCATCAGGGAGCATTTTCTCCCTTGTTCAATGAGCCAGTAGAGGGGAGGGAAGGTGGAAGAAAAAATTATTTTTTCCCCCCAAAGAGCAGAGACATATTGACTTCTTGTTCAAAAACAGACTGTTCTATTTGCTGGATGGAAGCAGTTACCTTATTTTTGCATCTGTCACAAATTGGGGCTGGGGGAGGGGAGCAAAGCCCAATGTTAATGCGTTCTAATGATTCTTTCTGGAGAACAGCAAGTTGCTTTCAAACCTTTCATAAATTACTATTGGCAGCCCATCTGGATTAGGAGTTGAACCAGATGGTAAGCACTTGACAGCTTACTGTCTCATCAGAAGGGATCTTTTTGTCTATGGACAAATCATACTTTTGAAAATGAAAAAAAATATGTATCTTCCTTACCTTTAGCTTGTTGCTTCTTTTGACAGGGACCCAAACAGTGTTCCTTCACGTCTATGATCTTTATTTGGGAGGAAACGACAGTCGTTCTCTAGATTCCATTTCTACTTTGAAAAAGTGACATTTGTACTGTAGAAGTGAAATGTATGTTTTTACAGTTTTTTTCCTCTGATTTAAGTGAAACATACCAAGAATCCCTTCCAATCAAACAAATCTCCTTCAAGCTCTCTCTTTCCTTCTCTCTCTCTCTTACACACACAGACACACGTTTAATACACACATAACGATGAAGAAACAGAAAGCACATGGGGCTGAAGCTACAGAGCCCCTGGGTTCTGGTCCAGATGCATGCAGAGATGGCCACAGGTTCCATTCCTATGAGGCCACAGAGACCTACAGGAAGGGAACCTTAGCTTGAAGTCTACCTGAAATAAGTAACAGGTATGAGGTTCTCCATTCTTGCAAAAGGGGGTTGAAAAGTGTTCTAGCCAAGTGCTCCTGGGGCTGAAGAATCAGACCCAGCAGGGCAGGCAGGAACCACACCCCAGTTCTCTGGCTGCGTCTCTGAGAAAAACTGTATCTCCATGGGAGCTACTGTGACCCTGATCAAACCACAGAAGACTGACTCTGGCGTGGAGACCCTGTGAGTTCAGGTGGAAGTCATTCATTGCAAAGCTTTTAAGGACAAAAGAACAAAGAGGAAAGAACAAAACAAGGAAAATAAAACCAAAAAACAAACACCTCCCACTCCAGATGAGAGTACAATCTAAAATTTCAAAACACATGAGGAAAATAAACCCTAAGACAAGGCACTAAACAAGCAAGAGATAAATGTAGTATTTGAAATGAAAGTAAGTAGAGAAATCTGAAAATGACTTTACTATAAATACATCTGAGATGACTGGAGATAAAGGAAAATCTAACACCCTTAATAAAACAAGAAACTCTAAAACAAAAACAGAAATAAAAACAAAATTGGATATAAAAAATAAGTTAAAAACTGTAGAAATGAAAATATACAGTCATAAAACCTTTAAAAATCAGTGAATGAAAACAAAAGGAAAATTAATGAAAGAGAAAATTAGTCTGAGGGATTCACTGAAAATACAACACGAAGAGCTAAGGAATAAAAAATATGAAAGACAGTCAGAGACCTGAGAAACAGACTGAGAGCTTCCAACATTTTACTAAGAGTTGTAGGAGAAGAGAAAAGAGAACACAACAGAAAATCAATATTTAAAGAGATAAGTGCTGAAATTTTTCCATAATGATGACATAAATCCTCAGATAAAAAGGGTGCAGTAAGGACTAAACAGGCAAATATTCTTATTTGAGATCATTTGGAAAATATAAAAATACATTTTAAAGTATTTCCTTCCAAAAAGTTTCTCTTTCTGCAATCTTTTCCTCTTTCCTCCAAAGTTAGTATGATTCCATATATATGAAGGCTGTCTAGAAAAAGTCCAGACAAAAAAGCCTCTATTTTTCATGTTACATGGCTGAGTACTTTCCCGACAGCCCTCATACATCTTTGATCTGATGTTTACTCACTTAGCATTATATTGTGAGGATACTCCCTGTCTTTATTCCTCAAAAACACTGTTTCGATATGAGTTTAGAATATTCCATTATGTGCTTGTCCTTAAAATATTAAAACATTTTCCTATTTTCTGCAAATATTTAGGTGGTTTTCAGATTTGCAGTATTAGAACTGCAATGAGCATTTTACTTATAAATATATCTACTCATTTCTCTCTCTCTCTCTTTTGTGTTTTTCTCTCCAAACCCTCTAATCCGAGAGAGCCCCTCCTCAGTCACTCAAGACAGAGATTTCTGTTCTGCCCCTTAGGTCAGCTCTTCAGGATGTTCTGCAGTCCTAGAACTTCTTGCTCCGGGGTCCTTGCTACTTCACACTGTGTTGTCAGCATCATACCTGAAAGACTTCATATTGTAATGAGGGACTCATTTTACAAGAACCTCATCTAGTTACTCCCAAATTTAACGGGAAGTGTGAACTCTGGGTGCCTCCCATGCTAAGACTTTCAGAATTATAAAAGCCCTGACAATGTTAACAGGCCCAGATTGCAGTTATGACATTTACTCAACCTCTGAAAAGAATGACTTAATATAGACATGAAAATATTTGGAAAGTGGCTGAGTTAACATTGTCATGAGAACTCAACTTTGTCATTTCCTAAATTTCAGAATCTGACATTTACTGTCTAAATGCATCATCAAACTTTATTTTTTTTAAACAGCTATTTTAAGTTCTTACACGCATAGTAGAATTTTGATAAAATGCAACCATAGATGACTCTATTAGGCAATTTCTATTTTTGTTTCTTTGTTTTGTTTTGCTGTTGGAGGGTGGGGATTCTCTTTGTTTTCCACTTAAGATCTTTAAAAGTATTTTTACTATGATAGAGGCTTTTCCTTTCATGTCATGCCAAGTCTCTTAACATTTCAAATCAAGTCACCTAATATATAAACATGAAGATCAGGAACATAAAAGATGTTTCCTGTGAGGATTCAGCTTTACTAGGTGATGCCATGGTCTGGCATTGCCAGTCACACAACTAAGGAATGATTCAGAACATCACAGAATGAAAAATGAAGCCATGAGACAGAGCAGACAAATACAATGGAATTTAAAAAGGAGTGTTCGTGGTATGTATTGATTCTGCTCATCCTGGCTAGAGGATGTAGACCCTTTTCCCATTTTAGATTACCAAATTCAACTATGGCCCTCTCAAACCTCAGTCCTTCACTTCTCCTATCCTGATCAAAGGGGCTTGGCAATGTGTCTCCCTTATCTGCAAAAGGGACCCCAACACCCACTGTCCTCATGGCTTCCTCTCCCTGGAGCACATCCCTTGACATGTCATCCTTTGGCTGGCTGTTAGTAAGGCTCTGGAGGTTCAAGTCCATTTTATATATATTTGACTGCCCTCGAAGCCAGGTGCTGGTATGTCATATAAGGTGCTTCTACATATGTTCAATAAATTTTTAAATAGATTGAAAGAAAGAAAAAACTTTTAGGGAAGGCAAGACTTGAATTGAAACTAGATGGAATACATTTTAAGTACACTAGAATTAAAAAAAAAAAATCCATGTTCACTGAGCCAGGCTCCTTGTTATTAAGTAAAGGTGAAAGAAAGGAGCAGATAGAGAATTAGCAACTTAACATCGTGGTTTGGAATTGCATTCAAGTACTCTACCTCTTATTACCATGTGATAAGTAGGGCAAGTTTGAACCTTTCTGTGTCCTAGGGTCCTCATCTGCAAAAGAGGGATAATAACAGTAGTCCTGTCCTGATATCACAGGGTGGTTCTGACAACTGAATTCATTAACATACAGAAAGCATACACACGTGTCGGCCATTATTGCTAATGCCCATTTGAACAGTCTTTCTCTGTGTTCTTTAATTCTATCTTATGCCCTAGTCCCCTTGGCCCTCTCCTCCAGCCATGGAAGTTCTTCCTGTTACACCTTTAT
Source organism: Lyroderma lyra (assembly GCA_004026885.1). Taxonomy (NCBI): domain Eukaryota; kingdom Metazoa; phylum Chordata; class Mammalia; order Chiroptera; family Megadermatidae; genus Lyroderma; species Lyroderma lyra. The sequence goes on from PVJL010005783.1 coordinate 69,128, forward strand.
TCCTGGGGTACCTGGTACAGTCATTTCCCAGCTATCTGCATAGTAGTTCCTTCTCTTAAAGAATCTGCTCCTAACTACAGTGTCTACAATGGTCCCCTCCCTACAGTAACTCTCTATTTTAATTTTGTATTTTTTCACAGTACTCACAGATGCTGTGTAAGAGCATCTTATTTATAGATTTGTTAGTTGACTACTTCTTCCCACCAGAACATAAGCAGCTTGAAGGCAGACAGTTTGCTTCTCACACTGTGGAAGCACCTCATTTACAAAAGATACTCAGTAACATTTTGTTTGTTTGTTTGTTTTTTAGTATGTGGGTAGCTCCCTGGCTGGGAATTGAATCCAGGCCGCAGCACTGACAGCGCCAGCGCCAAAGCCCTAAGCCACTACACCATCAGGGAACTCCCTCAGTAACATTTTGTAATAAACAAATATGACAGAGTGGGCAGGAGGGAGGACGTGGGCAGGAGGGAGGACGTGAGCAGGAGGGGAGGGGTCATCTGGGTCCATTATCAGCGGTCTCTAAATTAAAAGGACAAAGAGAAGGAATGCGGAAAGGGGAACTTGCCTCTAAGGAGGATTATCAACAGGTGCCCTGGATCTAGAGTCAGCCCTGGCCCAATATCAGCTATTCTCAAATCTAAAGGGAGAAAGCCCCACCTATTCAACCTTGGGCCCTGCTTCCCCAAATCATTATTATGCAGCTTTTCAGAAGGGTCTTGTAGGGAAGAAAGGGGGAGGAGCTTATACCCAGAGATACAAAAACTCCCAAACAGTGGCAGGGGGGCTGCTTCCTGCTCTTAGGTCAGCCCCCTCCACCATCTCAGAGTGTACTTTTTAACTTTTAACTTTCCTATAATAAACTTTTGACTTTTCTATATTTTCACAAACTGTCTCTTGACTGAATTCTTTCCTCCAAGAGACAGAGAACCGAGGGGGAAAAAAATCACCATTTCACGGTAACAAAGAGACCATGTTGCATCTAAATTCATAATCATCTACAATATCCACTAAGGAAAGTAGTGGTAACCAACATAAATGAGAACCATGGGAACAAAATTTAAAAATCTCAATTAACTCCTGTTTTTATTCCTCAGTAAAATATGAAAATACTAGCCCCCTCGTCTAAGTCATAACCACCCTCAAGAGAGCACATAATCTTAATTAACCTATAATACAGTCCCTGCCTTGCTTTCTCCCACATTTGTGTATCTTCCTTATGTTCCTTCCTTAATTCCAAATGGATAAAAGAAACTGCAAATTGTTATTCTCCCGGAACATTTGAGATCTTGCTCCCAGGCATATGTCACCAGTTTGGCTCAAATAAACTCTTACAAAAATTCCCTACAGGTTTAGATGTTTCTTACATTCACGGCTCAAATTCACCACAACAAGGGCAGTCTTTTATGCAGGGATAGAAATCGAGTCAATACTGAAGCAAATTTACTCTTGTAAATCTTAAGTTAATTTTAGTTACGAGGAAAAGGCAAATGAGTAGTTCACACTGTCGCTTGGTTTTGCTGGGTATTTGCATGACTTTGAGTTGTGAATTGGCAACTACATGGACAAAAAACCAAAAAATAAAAATAAAAAAAGATGTCCCTCATTTTTGTCTAATTATGGAAAACGTCACCCTCACACAAGGTCTCTGATGCAGCACTTCCAATCACTACGGCTTCCTGTGGCTTAACAAGTGCAGAATTTTGCCTGGTAGCAGGCCACCTTTGGTCTATCTTTAGACTGCTTAAAGGTGATGCCAGGCAAGGCCAAGGAAGAGGTGAGGAGGGCCGGAAGCCAGGAGGTTTTTAACCACTGTAAGTCTAAGTTTGACCATCATCACATACCATTATAGGTAACTTGCTTCATAACTAAGTGCAAATGAACACACTGAAATGCCTTTCAAATTAAAGTGTATTTAGATTGTGATGGATATACTCTGAAAAGATAATAAACTATCTAATCACTCAGAATTATCACCCCATTATAGGGAGGGAACAGAAAAGCCAAGAAAACATTTAAATAGCCATTTATTTTGTGAGGCCTGTTCCAACTTCAAAGGTGTTTGATTCCAGGATAGCAATTAGGCCTGTGACTAATAAGGTAGTAATTACAAAAATAAAGACAAAGGCCTCAGATTTACTGGGCAGTTTCATCTCAGATAAATGTGAACTTTTGAAATTCTATTTTTTTTTAACTAAGGAAAAAAAATCAGATCTAAGGGTCTCTGAAATTCCTACCTGCCCCAATACTAAATTCTGCCTTTTATTATCTTAAGATAAATGTTTATCTGTCCTATAATGGTCCCTAGTTAGTGAAAATGAGTATGGTTGGGTGCAGCTGACTCTATTGTAATAATGTGAAATCAGTATTTACCTTTTAAGCTCTTTGTGTAGAAGGTAAAAAATATGTTAACTTTACTGTTTATTGGGCACTCTCTATGCCAAGAGTGGTGTTATCTTATCTAATTAAAAAACAAAACAAAACGTCTACAAAATGTCTCCCTTCATTTTACAGATGAGGAAACTGAGGTTCACAGGAGTGCAGTATAAAAGTCATGGCATTGTTTTGGCCCTCAGAATGCATGGAATAAAACTCCCTTGACACTAAGTCCTTTGTTTCTTACCCACACCAGCTTTCAGATGTCTGGTACCAGGAAGCTTAGTGCTGTGCATCCTAGTACTGTGGCCGTCACTCAGAAGCCACGGACATCACTGTTTTTCAGTAACGTGTACTTTGCTCTGTTGAAACTTACATTTATTGCCATTCCCACCATTCTAAACTCCACTTCACTCCCACAGTGGCTGCAACTTGGAAACAACTTCTTAGGTTCTGCTTCTTTCTTCTGATGGTGACTCAGGTCATTGAACAGACAAATCATTAAATGAAGAAGGGAAGCAAGTCTCAGAATGCATGAGGTCGGTAGCTAAATATTTTTATAGTTTGCAACTGAGATTCCAATGCATTTCAATTCCGTTTTAATGGATTTTTATTCTACATCTACCTTCTGAATCAAAAGTGTCCTTTGCCAAGTACCAATTTTACTTTACCTTCAGTTCCTTCTATAAAAATGGAAATAGTATTGATTTGTAAAATATTGTGAAATCTCAGGGCAACCAAACATCTTGGAACCACTATCAAAGCTCATATATATCTAGGATGCTGACAGAAACCATACTACTAATTATTTTTTAAAATCCAGTTACTTAACCATTAAAGGTTCTTAAAATGGTCCCTAACTATTGCTTTTTTTTCTATTAAGACTCTGTCTGCAGCCTGAAGAATAGAACTATAGGTGCTTCTTTGAAAAACAACATATATAGAGAGATATAAATTAAACTAGAAATTTAAGACCACCAGAAAAAGTCAAGAAGGCAAAAAGAATGCAACTAGCTAAGTAGATAAACATGTGGACCATTGCAAAGGGAATGGCCAAAGACAGTAACACCCTGAAAATAGAATGTGATATAAAACAAAAGCACTTCTTTTATGTTTAAGTTTTGAAAATAAAGGATTGCTGATTAGAGCAAAGAGTATAAAGTTTTGCAGTCATTGTGACCAGCTTTCCCACTCTGGGAGTTAAAATAAACATCAAAATTAAATAAAAAACTTTGGTTTCTGGCCAGGAAGCAGGAACTCAATTTACCCTGATGCCATGAACAACTAGAAAATAAACAAAATGTATGAAACAACGGATCTCAGAAACTAAAGAGCAGGTAGCACAGGACAGTGATCCTTGTAGGAAGGGAAATGAAGGAGTTGAGCATCAACTTACTGCCTAGAAGGTAATTTCCAGATCAAAGCTCAGGTAGGTGGAATCCAAACAGAGCCTGGAGGTCTTGCCTAGTTGAAGGAACAGAGATCAGACGCGGGGAAGGCCAAGGCATCTAGAATTTCTTGAGCAATGTACTAGGGGCAGATCTCCAGAGATCTGGGGAGGGAGCTTTTGCTGCCTCCTGATCTACCACGTGTGAAAGGAAAGCACTACCAGCAAAGAGCAGCCTGAACAGAGAAGTTCCATCTATCTGTGCTTTGAGACCTACTTGCTAAAATGACATTGGGACCATTTCCCAGTTATAACTGGAGACCTCACATGACTCCAGTCATCACCTGATTCAGGTAAGTGTCCAACACATACACCCTGAGGCCAGGCACAACGAGTGTCTGTGCCACGCACAGGGTACCCTTGCCTGACCCAAGACATTCGCACCTTCTGGAAGATTGCATCTTTAGCAGGGGAGGGAGGAAGTTCTCCTGGATCACACCTTCGGGCCAGACCTGGGCACGTGGGGCTTCTGGAGCCAAGTGGACACAATGCATGGCTTGGAGCTAATGTAAGGAAATTTTACTACAGTGAAACTTTACTGTAGCAGCTACAGTTGTTACTGTTTGTTTTTCATAGGGGAGAACCATTTCCCTTTCTCCTGGCCTCAGCTTTTTGGCTACTGGTGGAACACTTGGGATTATTTCTGATGTTGGGTTTACATGGTCCCGGAGCAACCACCACAAACGCTGGTAAATGTCTCTGCCTGGGTTTAGATCGCCTTCTGGAAAGAAAATTCCCTAAACCCAAACTTACCAAATCCACACTTTCAACACTTCTAATAGAGAACAAAACAAAAAACAGACATAGCAAAATTTTACCACATTGCACTATTTCACTGTTCTTCAAACTGATTATTGCTGAGTTTAAAGGAGGTTGTGGATATAAAGCATAAAAACAACAACAACAACTGGGCTTAACCTATTTGCACAAACCTTTTTGTCTCTCCCTGCTAAAATGTAAGCCCTGCCTTTGTTTCTACCTCACCAATATCTATTCTACCATCTGCTCTAGCATGTCCTTTTTGCCTTCCAATCACTACTCTTTCTCATACTTTCCAACTGCATTCACCTTCTGTTTCTCAAAGTCCTTCTCTCTTCTCATCCCCAGCCAACTCTAAGCTCATACTGATACACTCACCAAATGTGCCCATGAAGACCGGCCCTAGCACACTGGTGAAGAGCATGTGTCCTAGGGTTTGTGCACTTGGATTCAAATTCTCAATCTGCCACTAAGTGGCTGTGTGACCTTTTGCAAGTTACTTAACCTCTCTGTGTCTCAGTTATTTATAAAAAGGAGAGTATTACTAGTACGTGCCCTGTAGATCTGCTGTGAAGATTGATGAGGCAATGCTTCTAAAGCACTCAGCAGTGTCTGCCACATGCTGGGCTCTCAATAAATGTTAGCTATTATTGTTATTGACAATATCACCTTTTATTTGGGGTTTTTGCCTGGTGAGTCACCAAGGTCATAAATGAAAGAGAATTCTTGCACTTTTTTTTTTCCGGAGAGGAAATAAGAAACAGGATAGATAGAAGGCGAATGCATTATAAGAGAGGAAACTCCATGGAAGTGAAAGGATACAAAACACATTAAGCACTAAAGCTTCACTGCTTCTTTTGTCCTTTCCCTCTCCCCTCCTCAAAAAGTCATAGAAAGAAAGCTTTAGCATCTTCAGGTCTCCAGGCTTAGAATATGGCCTCACTTCTGGACGAGCAACACTGTGTTCAGAATTACTGTTGACCAGATTCTATAGATCCTTTTATGACATGTTGTAATGTAGCAATGCATCAGAGGCAGAGGAAAAATTATGCGACTTTATTTTTTCTTAACAGGTTGTGGAAACTGTGAAGAAGCTTGTCACACTGAGGAAGAAATAGACTTTACTCACCTGCAGGAGTCTACTTGGCTGATTATGGCTTGTCCCTTCTGCAAAGCATCAGCTGTGCAGGCTTTAATTTCTCTGTGTAATTCCTCATGCTTTGCTGCCAAGACAGGCAGACTTAAACCCTCTGATTTAAGGAGCTTAAGGTAAGCTTCGACTCTTCCAAGGACATCAAAGGCCTGCCAAAGAAAACACACTTTCATTTTCTGCTTTTCTAATTTAAAATCTACATTGACGTGTGCATGAAATACTAGAGGTTACACCAGCCCATTCAATTTATTAGTTTAATCAAAACCAAAACAAGTGTAGTCTTGAAAAACAGCTGTAGAGTTGTAGGATTCTATTCAGGGAAACTGATCATAGCTTAATTGAGCACAGATAAGTGCCAACACCATAAAATTACCAAAAGAATTTACATTAAGAATGTATCAGTACAACACAGTTAAAACTGTATAGAATTTGGAGGGCCAGGTTTATTTTTTGCACGTTCTGTACTGAATACAAATAATAGATGAGATATTTTAAAAACATTATGCAGACTTTCATAACCTCAAAGTCTCTGTAATATTCTTAAAAGGAAATATCCCAATAAATTATATTCTGTATCTGAAATATTGTAGGGAAACATTTAAGAAATTACTAATGTGCTTTTGCCTTTGCTTTTCCAAGCAAAAGACCTGCTTACTCCATCCAAGGCATCCATCTGTCTACAGAGAGGATTAGAAATTTGGTTTTGAAGCAGTGCAAAGACAAAGACCAAGGGAATATTTAGCTTCTGACATGCAAATAAGACTGTGCAGAAAAAACACATCCTTGTAAACCAAGACTCTGTTCTGAGAGAAGAGCTGAATTCTTTTATTTTCTACCTTTATTAGCAAATCAACAACCAAGCACTTTACAGGATTAACACAGACTAAAGAGGAACTATTCTCTTGGTCATTAAGGCTTAGTTGGTATTAAGATGGAGGGGTATGTGATAAACAGGCAGTAAAAAAGGACTGTGGTAATTCGAAGATAAAAGAGAGCAGGCAAAGTGCAACGGTTTTCATACGTCTATTGGTCTCTGAACTTGGGCCTGGAGAGCAGGGATGCATTAGGTAAGTGGTTAAGCGAGCCCTTGCCATACTGTCCTTCAGCACTACCGGGAGAAGCTGCCTCCCAGGATGCTGCACACCAGCACAGCGCAGTCCTGTCCCAATAAGCTCGGCAGTGCCACTGTCAGTGGGGGCCTCAAAGTCTACCCCTTCCCAGGTGCTGAGCTGGAAGCCAGTGAGATCAGCAGGGGCACACCAGGTAGAGTAGGAAAACCCTACAGAAGACTCATGAGCAGTGAGACAGGGTCTTGTGAGCCTAGTCCCGCAGAGACCTGGGAGAGACCAGAGGAGTCAGGTTGAAGACAAGAACACAGCTGTGGAGCTCTATAAGCACACCCAGGTCCCCGCACTGGCCACCGGTTTAGGGAGTGGATTCTAACGGCAGAATTGGAACTGGAAAAAATTTGAATTTATAAATAAAATCTCTCAAGTACTGTCATATATTACTTATATGTTGATATTCTGTTTTCTCACCAATATCCTCACATTGAATCTGCTTTTCCTGTTTAGTTTGAATGTTTAAAACAAAACCATTCCCATTTATCTGGCACCTGACAGGTAGTAATATTAATAACTACAGTTCAATGAGAACTGACTGTGTGCTCCTTCTCTACTATTTGTCTCACAATTGCTTTTCATCAGTCAACAACTATTTTGGAATGTCTGCCAAGTTTTTAGCACACCATCCTTTCAGCCCTGGCAGAGAGCAAGAAATTATCCCCATTTATACCACCAGGGAAATTGAGTCTCAGAGAGGTTAAATAAATTGCACAAAGTGCTACTTCTACTAAGTGACAGATTTAATATTTGCACTCGATTTGTCTGGCCCTGAGGCCACTGCTCTTAAACCATGGGCTATGGCACCACGTGGCCAAGAATTACTGCGGGAGGTTTGAAAAAGAAGGGCCATTTCTAAAAAGACTGTTCATCTTAGGTGGAAAAGGTAGAATTTCAAAACTTGCTTTTTGTAAATAAGTGTCCACTTTTCCTTTCTACAGGTGAGAGGAGATACAAGGAAAGGTTGAGCAGTTTCTCTTGCACTATACAGAACTCTGAAAGAAAGATAGCATTGCCTTTCACTATAGCTGGTATGGAGGTGGCAGACCCACTGCAGAGGATGGAAATTGGGGGCGGCATCCCATCCTGAGGTTGCAAATTAGTCCCTCATTTCCTAAGGACTGGCTGCCCATTAGCAACTGAGTACCGGAGGGAGGAGCATTGGCCTGCCCTGAGGTTTGGATTTGGAGAATCAGTGCAATTTTAAAGCTGGTGATGGCCATGGCAACAGCACTCAGCCCGAGAAAAGAGGCTCATTTCCCAGAGGATGGTCAGTCATGGTGCCACCGGGCAGAATTCCCAAGTCTTGGGACTTGGTGAAGTCCCAAGAACCAGTAGCAACCATCAGTTTGGACTCTGAAAACCTCGGCTTCAACTTTTGGCGTAGAAAGCTGCTCACCTTGTGCTGAGTATCAGAGAGGCCATTCTCACCAATATGGCACCAGGAAAGGGGTGTGGCAGACTTTTTCTATGACTGGCACTTTGGTGTCATTAGATTGATGTTTTCTCATATCATCCTTTGCTCAAAAGGAGCTACTGTATGTACATTTTATTTGTTTGTTTGTTTGTTTGTTTGTTTAGGGTGGTTCCCCAGCATGTAATCAAACCCAGGCCACAGTGTTGAGAGTGCTGAAGCCTAGCCACTGCACCACCAGGGAACTCAGTGTATGTACATTTTAATATTGTATTAATTATCTTGGGCAAGGGTCTGAATTCTTTAAGCTAGAAACAATTCCTCCTAAAATGAGTATCTCCATGCAGTTCCCATGACCTAACATTGTAATAAAGGATGGTCTTTTGTACTGGTTCTTAAAAAAAAAAGAAAATAGCATTATTAAAAAGACTTTGAACTCTTTCTTATCTAACCTTTTTTTTTTCTCCTGTAGTTGGCAACAGAGCCAAGATGATGATGTCAGAAAAGATGATTTGAATTACTCTCTTGATCTTTCCATAACCCACTGAAACATCACTTGGTAATAACCACTGTTTCTGGAATTTTGCTTTATATTTTAAATTTTTATTGCTTATTTTGACAAAAGTGGAGTCTTTTGTTAGTGCTTAAAGCAAAATTCTGTATTCAAAATGACCACAAACTCCCTTAAATCACACTTAAACATTAACATATGTGAACTAGTGCTTAAAATAATTTTAATACATGTTCATGTTTAGAATTGAGAGCCACTGAGCTAGACAAAAGGAAGAAATAAAGGGAAAATCTGTATGTGGATGTCAGGGTATTCACTTCTTTCTTCTTTTAAGATAATTCTCATGTTTCTACTGTGAATGGGAAAAGACAGAAAATTTCAAAGTGCTTTTTCTTGCCTACAAGTTTAACTCCCCTCTGATTTACTATTAAGCATCATAACCTTTATATATATCATGTGTGTTGCTGTTTTGAGAAATAAAGAAGAAAAAAATAACTAGGGGATGTTGTTGCACAGGTAGTAAGTACTTAGAAAATATTTGTTGGCTACTACTCTAAATCTTGACTGACGGGTCCCATCTTTGAAAATTATCACTGAAAGAGCATGGTCACCTGTTGCCTGTCACTCATCCCATGTGGGTCTTTCCTCCTGCAGCCCCATAAACAGCTGCTACACTCCCAGCCTAGGGCATCTTCGATCTCACCTTCATCGGAGTTATTAATAGAGTCTAAAGCCATGTGTACATTAAATGCTTGTGTGATGTGATTCCACACCATTCCTAAATGTTCTCATGAAAGTATTATTTCCTAACAGCATGGGAATAAATTGAAAGGTTAAACATTTATTAGACGGAGCAGGTACTATATCAAGGGGCATAATAACCCATAATTTACAAAGAAAATAGCCCAATTTTCTTCTGGAGTTTTTCTCAATAAGATCGAAGTGCCTAGAAAGCATTTACTTATGAATTGCTCTGTGTATCACACTAAATAGAGTGATGGCAGTAGGAAGGGAGTGATTTCATTCCTTCTTTAGCTTAACAAATAGATTTTCAAAATACCTACTGTAGGTAAGATAGGACAGAGACAGTAAGAGAGCTGACTCCTTATCCTTAGTTCTACCTAGCCCTGACGCGGATAATCTGTAAACACAGAAATAGTTAAATTTCTCCATTTGACAAGGAGGCCTCTTTCACAAAGATGACAGTGTCTGTGATTGAATCCCATGCAAAGCTCCTTTCTCGTATTCCCATGTAGGATTCGAAGAAATATCCATGTGCCAATTCCAGAAATGATCTAAGTATCTTCGCTCTCACTTACTCCACCTGCAAAATAGAACTGAGTGCTTGTCTATTCACCATATCCATACGGAACCTGATACACTGCATCAGCCTGCAAAGAATCCCTTCGTTGTACAACATACAGAATTGCTCACTCCTGACGAGAACACTGTGACCCCCACGACTCTTTTGGAATTAATACAACACCTTTAGTTTTTCTCTTTACACCCCTCTCTTTCTTCAAACCTTGTGTGTACTGGTCAAATAAAGGTTTTATGGCTGGATTAGAAAAAAGATATAGGTGCAAGTATATTTTCACCCTCTGGATTCTAGATCTTCTTTCCTATCTTATACGGTACCACTCATTCCTTAAGCAGGTGAGGAGGAGCTGAATAAGCTCTTTTGGGCCCTGGTTTTGGAAAAGGAGTTGCTTGGTTTTTGTTCTTTAAGATGCTAATAAAGATCTTTTGTTTTTCCTATATCAACTACAAGATTCAAAAGAGGCTGCATCCAATCAAATAGAGACAGGTGGTATCAGGACATGACACATTTTACTCTTTTTAAAGTATCTATGGGATTAGTGAATTAAGCAAGAACCAGAAGTCATCCAGCATAATTCTTATACCATGCTGTTTCATAAAGATGCTTAATAAGTAATATTACCTGCTTCTCGACTAATTTGAAGAGAATCAACATAACACACACACACAGACACACACGCACACGCATGCACCTAACACTGAAGAATCTTACAAACTTCCTTCTATGAGTCCCAGGCTTGGTTAGACCCCTTATGATTACCAAGGACACAAACTCAGCTCAGTTTTTACTCAGAGCACTGCATTCCACCCTCTGCGGATTCAGGGGTCCTCCAGGTTTAGTTTTTATAAAGACCAAAAGGTTTAGTGTCCTTCCCTAAACTTCACCTGAGGTCGCTTCTGGTGACTACAAATATGGCAAGCTGATTCTTAATTCAGGTCCTGCCCAAATCTGCCCAGGTTTTCAAATGCGGTGAAGGCCATGAGCCAAAGGGGAATGTGATTTTCAGCTCGTCATCTTCCCTGCTCCCTCCTGGTGCTCTGCCTTATTCTTTGCCTCTCCAAGGTTGTTGGTGTTGGGCCCCAGACTCCCCCCAGGTTATGAGTGTAACAGGGCAGACTAGTGGTATTAATGAGATGTGTTTGAAGTCATGGACATTGAAACCAGCTTTTTGTCTCACAATCTGGAAGAAAAAAAATGGAAAAGAGGGCGTTTGGGATTCTAAGTAGCATCTATATAGAAGCATTTTATCAAGAAGGAATGGAGGACGTTTATGTACTAAATTAACCATCTCTTACTTCCTGTCAGAGAAATCCATCTTAGAAATGAATAAATTAGACCCACAAGTAGAACTTTAGTCAGCCAGTCACCGCTTATAATTTCTGATTTCTTTTATCTAAATTGATGTAAATGGTTTTAGGATGATCTTGGGAATAGTAACATGGAACTGTTTATTTACAATGTGTAGAGCATTTTTTTTTTTCACTTATTCAACAAATATTTATTGAAATCTATAGAGCATGTATTCTGCTATGTGCTGGGGATATGAAAATGAACAAAAGCATTTAAGTCATGTTAGTGTAGCTAGTGCAGGATTAAATGCATACATAATGACAAAATAAGGGCTAGCACTTAGTGAGTGCTTAGCTGTTCTATGCACAAGTCTTGTGTTAATTCATTTATATAGTGCAATTACTCTGTGGGGTACATACAATTATTATTTCTATTTGAGAGATGAAAAAGCCAGATGTACAGGGAAGTTAAGTAACTGCCCAAGGTCATGGAGCTAATAACTGTCTGAGACCAGATTCACATCCAGGCAGCCTGGCTCCAAAATCCACCATATTATTTCAGAAAAGTGTCATACTGGCAAATATTTCGAAGCTTTCACTTAATACATCACATTTCCATTTATTTACACGCTAACTTCATCATGAAAAGACGATATACATTTATTACCAATTATAAGAACTTTATTACTGCATGATATCCCTTGAAATAGATAAGGATTGTTAGACTTATTTTAGAAAAGAGAAAAGTCAAGTTCAAGTGTAAATTGATTTGTCACATGGCCATAAAAATTTACGTTGAATGAATTCATTCATTCAAAATAATTTTTTGAACACTAAGTGGCATTCCAAAATGATTAAGACATACTCTGTCTCTAAAGAGCACAGAGAAATACTATGGGAATAATAAGAAATAAGCAATTAATGCTATGTGGAGACTTCTCAGAGGAGGTAGTATGTGCGATGACAAGTTCTTTTATACAGCACTACTCTCCTCAGCTATGACAGAGAGACTGAGCTTGGAATTTGTGTTCCTTGTGTATTAAAGCAATGAAGCTCTGCTTTTTCAAAGTGATCTCATCCCATTTACTTTGGATCAATATAATCTCTTATAATCAATGTAATAGACTTACCCATGAAGCTCTGCAGTTTTTAATATTTCATTGCTTTCAATCATTCAAATATTATTGAACATTTACTACCCATAAGGCACTGTTCTAGATGTTCTGGTGAAAATATAGTGAAATGGTGACATATTTCCTACTCTTGAGAAATTTTAATTTAGTAAAGGAAAATAAATCTACCCCCAAATACATATAATTCAAGGGAGAATATGTTTACTGCCCAAGGAGATACACAATAATCTGAAATTGTACATAGAAGGGAAACCAATTAATACACTCAAGACCTGAAAGTGAATTGATGGTTTCATCATAAAAGATACTCACGAGTGAGTGATAATAAAACTGAATGTCATGATTACAAGACTATTAAATATGGACTGAGTTGTGGGTTCTCATGGGAGATTTAAGATGTTAAAGGTATTCCTTGATTTTGATAATTGTTTCTAATATATATTCTAAAAATGATTTTATACTAAGAGTTTAGCCATATTTATCAAATATTTGCTGTGGTTTAAATAACTTGTCCCTGGGCTCTAAAACCAGAGACTTCTAAACCATTCTCTCAGAGGGAGTAGAGGTGGAGAGAAGATAAAGACAGCACGTGCTTCTACAAGTAAACGTTCGCCTCATCATGTCCTTTTCAAATCCTTAGTATCTCTACATATTTAAAGACATGTTTGGTGTAAGACAGAAACAGTAGAAGTCATTACAGTCGCCATTACATTTCAAATTGATTTTGATGTGTTTCCGTGGCTGCTGCAGTTTCTGCTTCACCTTTGCTTTTAGGCTGACCACCCCTAAGAACCAGACCATGTAGACTTGGCCTCTCTCTTCTGCTTGATTGCTCCCAGTGCAATCATGTGCCTGGGAATGGAAAGGCTGGGATGTGAAACTTGATGACTAATCAGCCATGTTTTATAGCTTTAGGTTCAGTCATCACTGCCATGTACACACGACTCACACTATTCTGCTCTTGAAACATATGATATATATTTGTCTCTGTTTAATTCAAACCATATTCCCCCAAACATAAATACATTCTGGGTAATCAACACATATTAAGCAGAGCTTCATTTTTTGTGTGAATATGCCAGAAATATAATAAATAAGATAATATATAATCATGAAAGATAAAATTATGAGAGGATCAAGATGAGTTACTATACTAGGGGCTATGTTCATATTTCATGTCATGCTTTCATAACTCTTGCAATATCTGGTAATTAGAGAAACTTTTCTTCAATCACCTATTATCCAGTGTTGACAACCAGTCCCTACTTGTATTTGTTGCTCAGTGATTTAGCAAATAGCATCCTGAAACACAGTAGATACCTAAAATAAAAAGGAAGTATTTCAGGTTCTTGAGTTATATGGCCCAATATGCACCTGGACCCAGTGACTGGCTTACGAATAACCCTACTCCCAGGGTCCTGTGTGCTAACATCGCCACCTACTGCTCACTTCAGGTACTAACGGCTGCACCTCAAGCCAAGACACTGGGAAAGAATCAGAACTCTGAGCCCTGGGAAGTCAACAACCCCTAGCAGGATTAAAAGGTAATCAAAGGCAGAGGGCATTGTTGTTAATGTGGACAATTAGGTGATAAATATATTTTACAGAATTTCACAAACTGGAAATATATTGGCTTACAGATTTTTTGTTTTGTTCTCTACTGTATCCCCAGCATTTAGAACAGTGCCTGATACATAGTAGTTGCTCAATAAATGAATCCCTAAAGAGGAAGGGTAATTTTTCTCATGAATTCACCATAGTATTCAGCAACTTCAATAAAATGAATTATTGTGATTTTTCTTCTAATGAATAAGAACATCGCTGTCTAGAGTTGGCAGAGAGAGGAACACCTGAAAACAAAAGGCAAGGGGGGAAGGGGGCCTTCCAGATGATTGCAACAAAAATGCCACAAATACATGATAAAAATATGAATGAGAAATATATATGATATGAAACACCTACTAACAACAGTCCATCCTGCAGTTGAAATTGTAACATTCATTCCTGTTTTGTTTAACAAAATTTTAAAAAATGGATATTTTTTAAGTCATATATTTTGCTTTTTACTGAGCACTCAGGTTGTCACATTCACTCATTCATATATGAGCCATGACACTAACATATTTTTCACACTGGTATTTGACACAGACATTGAAGAATTTTCACCTAACTTTGACAAATTTGTAACAAGCCATTGTTTGCTAAAACGTAATTCCACTGATCAGGGGTGGAATTGGTTTTTGAGGTAAGTATCTTTTTTTAATGAGCCAACTTCCTCTTTCTTTCCCAGTGCTCACATACAGATTTGCACGTGTTGGGAGTTTCTAGTGCTCCTGCCCATCTTACTGGTATACCCAGAATGCCTCATTCTAACCCTTCTTCATCTGGACCATTTCTCAGTGATGGGTTTGCAGCCAGCAACCTTCAGTGTTGAGGAACAAACATCGATCTCCGAGACAGAGTGGGCTTGCTCACAGATTACTTTAAAACAGCCGATTGCCCAGGTTTAGGATTCCTCCCCTGAACACCACTTGTAGTGGGATGGACCTATCTGCTTTGCCCCCTGGGAAGTAGGGCTAGGGACCCGCTGTGATATGCTGACATTCTGGTTACTGCTTTCACTATGACTAACAAAGCCTTTCAAAACTGATTCCGAAGTCATACATCTTCTGTGAGCATCCATGAAACTACAAGTTACCCTGTTAGCGAGAAGGTTGGGTAGAACCTCAGACACTCCACTGTTGTTGGCTGCATGGTCTCATCTGAGGATGGTGATGCTCACAGCTAGAAAAACCCAGCATTCTCAAAGCAACAGCAAAGAGAGTTTTCAAAAGGACAATTCAGTGCTTCAGAGATAAATTGATGATGTAAACTGAAAATGCGCCATTCACTAGTGTAAACAGAACTGCCATAGTAGAAAAAATATTTTAAGGAATTTTGATATTAATGTTTTAAATGTACTGCTTTATTTTTGACCAGGGTTACTGATGAATGTTATTCCAAAAATTGGATAAAGTGGTGAGAATTTTGTAAAATTTGTAGATTCCACAATATAAGTAAAAACTACAAAATACCATTTACAAGGCTTGAGCAGTTTCCTTCTTTAAAAGCATTTACCCACCTCATTATTTCATCATTTATTGCTACTTAATATTATGGTAAATAATTAATTTTAAGAGTCATGATTAAACCTCCACTTCCCAAACTCTAGCTTCTATTTTGCTGAGGTGAAAGTATGCAACACCTTTCACAATGAATTCTTAGATTGGGACTCAGAAATTATTTTCTTGATGCATAGGAGAGGGAGAAAGAATTCTATACCTTTCTAAATATACTTAGCTAGAGAATTCTATAGTATAGATAAACCCTAAGTAAACTTATTGTAACTGGCATGGTATTCATGTGATGAGATAGAGGATGTAGAAATCAATCTTTGGAATTAAGAAACATGAGTTTTCAGGATCTGACTTGAATTCAAATCTGAGTTTGAGAAAGTAAGCACTTTGTTCTTCATTTTTAAAAATTACTATTGCAAAAGATGTCATTCCTTCTCCCTCAAGCCCAGGGATAACATTAGTAGAAAAATCTTCCTGGCAAGGTACCAAATAATGAGAGCAGACAAAGCAAGAGCCAGAGAATGAAAATGAAAGAGAGAGAAAAGAGATAAAAACCCTCCACATTCTATAATGCTACAAACTACATAGGTCTGTACTAGAAGCACAGTTTTACTGTAGCAACAAGTTTTTTAACTCTTTCCTTAGAAACAACACTGATTGACAGATGACCCACTCATTCTGTAGAATGAGAGTGCAATGGAAGTTAAGAAGTCTCTTCTTTAAAGACGGGACTGCTAAAGAACCACTTAACTAGCACCTACCATCTACTTAGGTCAATGGCTCCAGTAATATGCTACATTTGTTTCTTCTCTTAAGGCAAAGACACCCCAGGTAACAAACAATTCGGCAATAAATATGTCTTTCACATTTTAAAAATTGTAACTCTAGAACCTCTGTTTTGGAATTTTATTATTCATCCTTTTCAAAAAGCTATTAGCAATGAAGTTCAAGATTAAGTAACTATTTCAGTATATGAGGGCTGTCTGGAAAGTATCCAGCCATATAACTGCTCCTGTTATAATGACAATGACTGAATTTTTTTCTGGACAGCTCTTGCATACCAGGACATTGTTTTCAGAGTACTGATGTAGTGATTTTAATAATACCTAGCTTCTGGGTGCTCCCTATTCATTTTCTGCCACATTGTCCAGTTTTTAAAACATCAGAGAAGCTTAATGTATTAATTCCAATAAGGCAGTTTGAAGATATTAGATAGGGAAAGGTAGAAAAAATTCTCAGATAAGGTCATCAACCTCAGATGCTGAGCTCTACTCTAGTGAGGTGAACAAGTGACCATTACTATACCACTCACTGCAATCAATATTAAATCAATCACTGGGGAAGTAGAGCACTTCTCCACCTCAAGAAGACCTGGAGACTGCCCAAGGCAAGATTTCCCTTTGGCTGACTTAAAGAGGCAAGACCAAGGTAGAGAAGGCAGGTCCAGGTTCTGCTTCTAGCCTATGGCTTACATGTAGTAGAAGACTTATACTATTTATGTATTTTTACCTGATAAATGAAAGAGAAGTGAAAATGAGGAAGATCTTTTGGTAATTTCAAGGGTTTTTTATTTACCCTTGGTATATTTCATAATTTCTGTCCTCCATGAGAAATATTAAAGTGGGCACAAGTATTCCACCCCCCCCCCCCAAAACAAAACAAAACAGACCAATGACAGGTTTTAGATAAAACCTTCATGGGGGATTTTTTTAAAAGTGACCCTTTACATGTCAAAGTATTGAGTAGCTTAGTTTTGAGAACCAAATCATGGCCATGATAGGAATATATTTTAAAAGCTCCTCTTTGCTGCCATCAGTTTTGAACTCTATGTGAAATCTCGATTTCTGGGATGTACTTTAGCCTGGTGCAGTACCAGGTCTCTTACTGGTCTGCCCTGTTTACCTAAAATTGCCACCTTGCTCTCACACTGACCTTGTTCACGCTGTTAAAAAAACCATTTGCCTTTCTTAACCAGGTTTCCCTTTCCACAAGGAGCTGAGCAAACTCTTCTTGAAGCCGATTCAGTTTCTGGTTAGAGAGCTGAAGATGATCTTTCTCCACATGGTCCTTGGACAGCAGAATTTCAAAAGCCTCACTCTTCAGCTTCTCAACAGTGGAATTCCATTCCTGCAAGGGATCACTCTCGTCAGTTTATATCCCATATCCTCTCCTTTTTCTGATCTCTGGTAAGGTTCAGAAAACATTTAAATGTATTGAACATATCAGAAATCTGTCATTATATTTTCAAATCATGAAGAAGTAAATGTTACATTCTGCGTTTGAGCACCGAGATGTAGATAAAAAAAAAAAAAAAAAGATAAACACAGAAAACAGGCTAAAAAGGGAGAGGAGATGACAGTAGACTGGGTCAGGCCGGTTGGGATGTGTGATTGATGGCGTGTTGGTTAACCTCAATACAGGTCACTTGCATTTCCATTAACACAACTTGTAAACATACCAAAATACAGTCAACAGCATTTTTCAAACTCTAACTCATTTTGGCCTTTTTTGTTCGTGTAAGCATAAAAAAAGTCTCCCAGAGTGCAGTCTCACCGCCAATGTGGGCGAATGTGTACAAAAAAGGAAGAGAAAGCTCATATTTTATGGCTGTTGTTTTGCATCTGCCTACACTTAAAATTGAAATTAAGAACTGTTATTTTCCACAAAATTAATAGCTATTATTGTACAGTACTGCCTTCTTCCTGACCCCAATTTTACCTCATAATGCTTCACTCTTAATAATATATAAACATCTCACAAAAAGAAAAGAGGTAGGTTTTTATAAATTTTCTATTGCATGAGAATAAAAAACAGTAGGTAGAGAAGAAAGAAAATAAGAGTTAGTATAAACCAAACATATAAACATTCGACTTATTTGAAGGAAAATTCCAACTTCTTACAAAAGAATGGACCAGACTCAATTTTATAAAATAATTCTTATCTCTCACATGGCAGTCTGGTTTGTGAACTGTCTGGCTCCCATCTCAGCGGACATTGAATAGGAAGCAAAGGCTGTTTGTAAAGTGGCAGAAATTTAGCAATGAATTTCAAAGATCACAGTCTATCCTGGTTTGTTCCCCAGTGCAAAAATCTATTATTAAGTTACATTTGTTATATTATAATGGATAAAATAGGTATAATTTTAGTGCAATTTCCCACTACGATTTCTATTCACTCATTTCACAAGCTATACTAAATACTATGTACCTAGCACTAGAATAGATGACTTGAGGAAAATAAACAATAAAATATAGTTCTTTCCTTTAACAATAAATACATAAACTATTACTTTATATAATTTAATTTTATATATACTTATAGCATTAAATGAATTAAATAATATGCTGGTTTTACAAACACATACACACAATATGGTATGATTTAAATAACAATTAGTGGGTGTGAAGGTAGAAATTGTACATATTTTCTTATGGACTCCATAGAACCTGTTTTGTGTTTGTGCATGAGAAAAAATATTTTCCTCAATGGATACAAGAGTAAAGGCAGTAGATTTAGGGATTGTCTCTTTTTCTTTTTTTTAGAAACTGTTGAAAACCTGTGGCTTCTAAGTATAAGCCTCACATACTTAGGTTAGATATTATTTTTCATATATTTACACAGGTTACATGAGTAACAAGGTTACATATACAACAAGGGGCAGAATCACGACTAGTTCACAGGTGTGTATACAATGCTACATACATTTCAGCTTATTGAGGATAGAGAGATTTCAAAATCTCCAAATTTCTCAGTGTAAAAGAAATGTTATTGTGAATACAGGCTATGTGAGTTCTTAAGATCTTTCATTATTTAAATGGTTATTTTGTCCCCACTTAACGACAGCTATTATGTGCCATGATGTTCTTTCAGGAAGCACTGTAAATAGCCTTCCCATTAAAACACCATTACCTTCGCCTTACCCGGAAAAAGCAAGTTACCATACTTCTGGCACACATAATAGGCACTCCCTAAATGTTAGTCCCTCTTTTCTTCCTATCAGTTTTATCATGGTTCATTAGACCTCCAAATTCATTATTTATTAATGGGTGTTCCTGTTTCCCAGTTCAAAAATAACAACAGTGGGAGGATTCTCCAGTACCATGTACTGAGCGGTATTACAGGACAAACAAAATGAAGTAGGTGTCTTGTTTTTTGGGGGTTGGGGTTGGGGGGGGGCGTAGTTCCCTGGCTAGGAATCGAATAAAGTAGGTTTCTTTTTTGCAGGACTTCTCAGAATCTTTCATATGCCCACGTGCACTGAGACTCCTAGAGGGAAACTTGGTATGAAATATTTTGAACACACTTTTTTAGCCAAGAATCCATTTGTTTGGTAATCATCCCAGGGGACCAGTGCTCCAGTTGGTACACTGTTGGGAAACCCTGTTCTTGTGGCTAAGAGCCGCTGGATCACCTACGGATTCACCTGCTTTCACAGTTTCTGTTTATTTCCTTTTTTTTTGTTTTGCCCTTATCTCTCCAGCTACTCAGCTATTCAAATTTGTGGAGTATCAATCTTCAATGAACTCAGGTGCTTAATGTATGATGACACAGAATAAAGCAGGTAATTCTTTCAAATAAATTGACATTGATCAGAGCCATCTGTACTTATTAGAGAAATACCACTTAAGAAATGTGGAGAATGGGGGGTGGTGGGCAAGTTAGGGGGAAGGAAACGGGAGAACAAATTAGGATATGAAGAAATATGTTGCAGCCTCTACAAGCTCAGCCTGGACAATACTGTTATCTTACCTATCACAAGACAGTAACTGTTGCTTTATCTTTCTATATGCCAGCAATCTGCTAAATGCTGCATCTTATCTGCACTACACCCGCTACCAGGTAGGACCTATTATTATCCTTATTTTACAGATGTGGTAACTCAAGCTAGGAGGGAAAGTGCCCCAGTCCTCAGCACCAGAAAGTGAAAGAGTCAGAATTCAAACTCAGGTAGTTTGACCCTAGAGTCTGCTCTTTCAATCAGTATCCCAGCCTTAGGTTTTTATAGAGGTGATATACAGTGTTTTCTAAACCACAGAAAGATTAGACGTATTAACTTAGGATTTTAGAGGTGAGTTGTTCATAGGGCTTTGATGATGTCTTGGAAATGATAAAAGTCTTCTATGACCCTGGGTTTTTCTGATTTTAAATCAGAAGTCTCATTGTTTCTAAATACACACAATGCTATTATAGATATGATTGAGAATTTATAGCCCAAACTCAAGCTTAATTTTGCTTAGCAACTACACCGAAATAATGAAGCTCTTTCTATGAGTAAGAAGAGAAATATCTGCCCTCTAACAGTGTTCATAAATCTGTCTTTAGAATTTTGCAAACAACATTAAAGAGAGACTTCTGGAGCAGAGCCAAAGCTTTGAAAACCCACTTTAACCTTGTACTTCACATTGTGCTATAAAAAGTGGGCTGTGACCTTCCAAGGAAACTGTAAAGGACCATTTCGTGCCTCTTACCTTTTTTTATTCTTCATTCCCAGTCTTCTTAATTACATTTTCACATGAACTCTGTAGGTATTAAATGAAGCTGGGTCTATTCAATATTTCTATTCAGTCTTCTAAGAAAAATTGGTTCTGTTTTCTTTGGGCAATCTACTCGTTATAGGCAGTTTCTGATGCATTCCTATACCATTTGGATGATGTATTTCCCCAGTCCTTTTTCTTAGGGGACGCTTTCCACTATTTCACTTTTAAGATAAAACTTTCTAGTATCATCTGAATCCATGAAACTATTTTACAATTTTAGTTATCATTGTGTCAAGGCTGGAGGAACCCAATAGTTTTCGCCAAGCCGCTGCTGCCTGCCTTGCGAAGTGTTAAACTTACTCTGACCGAGTTTCAGTCACTTGGAAATAAAATATTTCCAGTACTCATTCCCACCAACAGAAAGCCAAAGCCTTGCGTTTCCTTGACTTTTCAGTTTGACAGGGATACATGCCTATCTCCGGCCCCAAAAAGATGTGTAGCTCTGAGCGTTCCAGGGCTTGGGGTGTCTCCACGGGTCCCTTCATTATTTCCCTTTCTCACTCACAGTAGTAAACCTTTAAACTGTACATCTCAGTATTCCATCTGCTGAGGAAATTGAGCTTCTGTTGGATCCCTTGATTGAAAGGGTACTTTGAAGAGGATTAGTGCTG
The DNA here is from genome assembly GCA_004026885.1 of Lyroderma lyra. NCBI lineage: Eukaryota > Metazoa > Chordata > Mammalia > Chiroptera > Megadermatidae > Lyroderma > Lyroderma lyra. The sequence continues at coordinate 90,916 of PVJL010005783.1, forward strand.
ATAGACAAGAAACTGAAAATGATTTCTTCTTTCCTTTTTTGGTGACAGTCCCAGGACAGCTCTTTAAATGAAGTTATGGATTTATGGATTGGCATAAAAATTATCTGGCAAGTAGATTCAAAAAGTAAAAATACAGTAGACTCTGTTCACTGGCACCCGTGGGGATTGGTAGATGCCAGATAAATGTAAGCAGACACTCCGTAACTCATGCAACCGGCACTGTCAGGCAACAGGCAAAATCTCAGGCAACCACCAAAATGTTTGCCCATTGCTTGGGCAAGTTCCAGTTGCTTGAGTTCTGGTTAACAGAGAGTCTACTGCATTAGCTACTCCATCAGAAAAGAAACAATGCAATCACAGTATGTTTACTAAGCTTTTTTTCAAGAGAACTTCTCTGTAGATGAGATTTAATGATTCAACACCACATGGCAAATTATTTCTATTATAAATTTGACTTCAGACTAATTTTTAAGTGGAAGAAGATGGACAAGAAGCAATTTAAAAATATGTAAGTAGACGACTAAGAAAATGCCAGTTATGGAAATTACTGGCCAAAATTACATCTGGCAGAGCATGTGTCTAGCTCACCTATAGACAGTCCCTGTAGCCTGGCTATTTCCTGGGACATGCTCTTAGATACACCTCATGCCCTGTTCTTTCTCTAAGTCTACAGTCCCCTTTGGTTCAGCATCCAGGAGAATTAACTCATTGACACAAAACCATAGAATTTACATGACTGCATTAATAGATGGTACAAACAAAATAAACCGGGCAATTTTAATCAGAGAACATTTGAAAGTGTGTTTTGAGCAGGAATTTCTTTTTTTAGAAGAAATGTTGTTGCTTTTGAACAGTGGCATTGAGCCCTTGAAAAGCTGAAACTGATTATGCCTAGTTGGATTGCACACTGGGCCCGTTTTCTCTCATCCCTTCCTGGGTATTTCCATGTCAACTTATACAAAAGCCAGGGTCACGCAGGAGAGCTGGATCTCATCCTTCCTTTGCGTGAGTGCAGAGTCCAGTGTTCTGAGGCCCTTTGAATGTTGCCCTTACTGTGATGCATTTCAGCAAAGGCACAGATTGCAAACAGGAAGAACTTTGATTTTGTGGGTCACCTAGAGATGAAAGAAGTATGGTGTTTCACCTCCCAGCCGTCAGGCAGAGAATCACAGCTACTGAATCAGGGAGAGCTTGTGGGCGAGAGCAGAGAACTGGAGCCAGAACTACACATTTATTCCCAACACTCTTAGTGGTCCCCAGCTGGGCATTTTGCTTTCTGAGTTTTACTTCCCTGCACTGCACTGACAGCCACTACCACTTTACATAAGCTTCTGCTTCTCAGTGAATCACCTATAAATTTAATGGTTAATTGACTGTACTTCAAATTCCTGGATTTTAGGCCCTACCGATATTTGGGTTTTTGGCCGTAGTTTCCATAAATTAACCCTATCAGGATTGGGGACTGATAGTCCGTAGTAGAAATGACAGATATCTCCAAAGTAATTTTGAGGAACAGTTGACTGTTTTCTTATTTCTCAGCCCATTCAAACATTCTGAAAGTCACAGGAAAAAACAAAACAAAACAAACAAAACAACCCCCACGGCTTGGAAATTTCTTGTTTCTCTTATTCTGTTCAGTGCTTGGCCCCCCCGAGTAGAGCTTGTACCCAGCTGCACAGAGCAGGGTGCTTGCTGCTGACCCCGAAGCACATGGATGTGTGGGCAGAATCCATTTTTAAAATCCAATGAAATCAGAACAAATGACGTTTATGAGCAAGTCTTCCAAAATAATGATTGGAGCAGCAATACATTTACTTTTATCTCCCTTAGTTGAACACAGATTTTAGATAAGAATTTAATTACACAGGAGAGATTTTTATCAAGATTTGTATCTTCCAAGAATCACATTTTTTATTTGGTGTCTTGGCCTTGTTGTTTTTCTTAGATTTCCTGTTCCTCTTAATCACATTTTCTTTGAGTTGATTAAGTAAGGAGCAGAGCCATATTTGGGGGTTTGCTGTTATCATTTTTAATCAAAATTAATACAAGTCTAGCTGGCAAAATTATGTTCATCTAACACAATTTGTTTACAACCAGATTGTGCCACTGGCTGACTCTGTGGTCCCAGATTATATTGATGATCTCAAAGGACTTCCTTTTTAATTTTCTACAAAATCTGTTGGAGATATCTTCAGTAACTCAACATATAAATCAACTGTGGGGAAAATTATTACATTTTGATGATGTTCACTTCTTGTGAAGATTTCCTTAAATGAAACAGATTAAGTTAAGAAGGGGGGACCCATATATATTTTACCCACAATGAACATCAGACTAAATTAATGGCTCTTAAATTAGGCTATCAGTATCTCCTAAGAAAATTTGAAAAATATTTTCACATCTACACCATATCAACTGAGCCCTAATTATTATTGGTAGGGTGGAAGAATGCATATTTTTAAAAATCTGAAGCATGTTACTTAAAATTAGGAAGAAATATTACTACTTATGATAGTCAAATTTTAGAACTATGGGACTAGAATATTCTAAAATATTTAATCAATAGGTAACAATAAACTTAGAATAGTTTCTGTGTAATCATACTAACCAATAGGGGGGATTATATAATAATAATTTTAACCTTAAAATTTTCAACTGATTTGACTCTGTGAAAATTACATTATTGTATTAATAATTCCCAAATACAAAATTTAACTTCAGTTTTACAAATTACTTCATTCACTTAAAAAGTATGTGTTAAGCTGTGGAAGATACAATGGCAAATAAAAATCTTTACCCTTATATGCTTAAATAATTAGTACACCAATCCATCATGAGTTTAAATAGCCCTGGTGCAATGTTGGATATCATTAGTCTTAATTCCTAAAGAAACCAAAGCGTTTCTACTTCGTACTTTCTTCATCTTCTTGTGTCAGACAAAGGAACCACTGATTTAAAAGGGAAGCAAAGTTTTTTGTTTGTTTGTTTTTTTAAGCTGGGAAAAGGTACAAAACTAATCAGGGTTACTTTCCCAAACTTTTCTATATACCTATATGGTTATATTTAACTTTCCTTGCAAATTTTTTTTTTTTTTTGCTTTTTGGTATGTGGGTAGCTCCCCGGCTGGGAATCGAACCCAGGCTGCAGCACCGACAGCGCCAGCGCCGAAGCCTTAAGCCACTACACCATCAGGGAACTCCCTACCTCCTTGCAAATTTTTAATAACCATATTTATAATACTTACATATTATATCTTTATTATAGGAAGAAACCTTACCTCTAATGTGTGAAAGAAATTACCTGTCTTCTAACAAAATCCAGTCAAGGCTAGAATTTCTTCAACTCATCTCCCTTTTTGTAGGCACTGGGTTTTAGCTAATCATTATGCATATACACAGGACTCTTATCCATACTCAATCATCTGGCACTTTGTAATTCTCTACAGTGAATGAGATACAGTCTAAAAAGCATTACTTACCACCTTTTAAGAAAACCTAAGTAATACAAAGGAACACTGTAAGCTCAAATAAAAAAACAAAACACGTGTTTAGTGGAAAGAGAATCAATTCTGACATGAGGAATGTGGGAAGTTCTCTCATAGTATTTAAAGTATGGACAGGAGTTTCAATTGTTGAGTGGGCTGGGAAGCAGGCAAGGGGTGATGCAAGGAGAAGAGACAGTCTGAACAAGAGCACCTCTAGGCAAGATTGTTGGTTGTTACCAAGGAGATATGGAAGCCAATTCCGAATCCTAAGTGAGATGAAACTATAATTTGAAAAATTACTAAGAGTTTATTATAGGAAATGAAGTCAGAGCTGAGACCTAAAGCAAATGGGTGGGAGTTACCTAGATGAAAGGGGAGTGGATGGAGGTGGAGAGTGAAGATTTGTGAATAACATTCTTTAGCTGAACTTCTTGAAGGCAAAGCACCACTCACTGAAGGGGAGTGTAGTGAATGAGAATAGAAGAGAACTAAGGATGAAATGGAGATAAGCCTGCACTTGTGCAATGGCTGGAGAATGAAAAGCCCACATCAGAAAAAGAGAGGTACGTGGGAAATAAATTATTGCACAGCCTAACCAGCAGAATCTTACTAAGAAACATACATGACAACCAAATGCAATGTATCCTCAGTTGTGGGATAATTTGAAGACAATTGAAAATGAACTATATTATAGAAAATATTATGGTGTCAATGTTGAATTTATTGGGTGTAGTAATTGGGGTATAATAATAGAAGAAAGCATCCTTGCTTATTAGGATATGTGTTGAATTATTTAGGGTGAAAATATATGGTGCTCACAACTTATTTTGAAATGATTCAGGGAAAAGTACAGATACGTAAATACACACAGAGAGACACAGAAGGAAATGTTAAAAAAAAAAATTGACAATTGGTTAAGTGTATACCTATATGGGCATTCAGTAGACTAGTCTCTCAAATTTGGCATGTGGCATTTTAAAATAAAAATTTAAGAAAAAATATTTAATAAAGTTAATAATAAATGACAAAAAGTTAAGAAAAAAAATCTTATTAAGCAAAGAACTAAAAAGCACAATCTTTGAAAACAATCTAAAATAACAGCCATTTGGGGGACAGATTAAATAAATGCATCCATACAATGGAATACCCGTTGACAATAACAACAACAAAAAAAGGTAGGGGGAGAGAGAAAGCTGCTTATATACTAACAGGGAGAGACAATCAAATAAAAAACAAAACACAACAAGAACAGTGAGCTTAGTGGGCCACCAATAAGGTAAAGAAGGGACAAAATAAGAATATATAGTTGTCTTTGTTTATATAACATAAATAAACTAGACAGGTAATAGGAAAATAGTAACAGTGGTTACATTTGACATGATGGAGGAGGGGATTGGGTAGGTGGGAATAGAGATGAAAATAATTTTTATTACAGGCCTACTATGTACTCTAATTTTTTTAAACCATGAGAATATATGATGAAAAAGTAAATTAAATATATGGACTAAAAACTCAGAGGTGATCAAAGTGAGGGGAGAGAAAGGAGGAGGACTCTAAGGCGACCCTGAAGTCTCTCTAACCTGGGTGGTTGAAGGACGGCAATGTCTTTAGCCAAGAAATAAAACAGGGGAAGGTTTGAAGGGGAAAGTAATGATTTTCACTGGGTTAGAAGTGCTTGTGAGAAATATGTAAGTAAATGTTCAACAGGAATTTCTAAGAAGATTGGAGTTGAGAAAGGACAAGTGAGTTAGAGACTTAAAAAAAAAGTCTAGAAATCATCAAAATACAATGATATTGTCATTGTGGGATTAGAGAATTCCACATGAACAACATGTGAAATGAGAAGAGAAAAGAGCCAGAGATTAAGCGTTATATGCAAAGAGAGAATGGAGGAAGAGATGCCCTTGAAAAAGACTGAGGAGCCAACCCAGCAATGGGGGGAACTAGAGAAAGGGGTGCCTCAGAGGCCAAACACATGCAGAGTTTCAAGTCATCCAGGAGAAAAAGCTCATCATTATGCAGGAAAAGGATGTGTGCGAGTGAGCGAGTGTGTGTGTGTGTGTGTGTTTGTGTGCGTGCGTTTGTGAGTGTGTGTGTGTGCGTGTGAGACTGTGTGTGTGTGTGTGTGTGTGTGCGCGCGCGCGTATGTGTGTGTGTGTGTGTGTGTGTGTGTGTACGCGCGTGCCCAGGGGGTTGAGGGAAGCCAACGAGGCAGGAAATGATGCAGTTTCCTAGGCTATTGTAACAAGGCACCACAAACTGGGTGGCCTGAATGACAGAAATGTATTCTTTCACAGTCTGCAGGTTAGAAGTTTGAATTCAAGGTGTCAACAGGATTGGGCCGTTCTGAGGGCTGTGACGGAACGATCTGTTCCAGGCCTGCCTCCTGGCCTTGCGGATGGCCATCTTCTCCTTGTGTCTCCTTATGTCACCTTCCCTTGATGTGTGTTTAAATTTCCCCCTTTTCAAAGTCATATTTAATTAGGGGCACCCTAATGACCTCCTCCAAACTAATTACAACTGCAATGACCCTATTTCCAAGGCAGATCACATTCTGAGATGTGGTGGTGGTGGTGGGGTTAGGACTTCAACATGTGAATGTGGGAGACACATCCAACCCATTACAGTAGTTAAGAAAAAGGTGGAATGGTGTCTTAAGTGATGAACAGCAATGATTTTGGGAGAGACCAAAATATAACTGAAGGAAGAAGAGAGGGTGACTGAAACGTGAGGTATGAAGAATGAAATGAGACAAAGTGAAGAGATGGGAAAGGTAGAATTTAGAAAAGTGGGTGACGGCTTAAATTTAGGAAAAACGAGAAATGAAAGTAAGTCGGAGAAGAACGGGAAAACGATATAAAAAAAAGGCAGAGGAATAAAACAGTCAAGGCCGCTTGGTTACACTAGCACTATTATGATAGAAATATTACCTTGAGTTGTAATAGTAGTAACTAAAAAAAGTCACTCTTTGTGGGAACTTTTATTTAGGGGTTGGTAAATGACAGGAGAAGGAGGAGGAGAAAGAGAAGGAGGAGGAGGAGGACAATATGTGTGAAGAATTTTTGACTAAGAAAACAAAGATAAAAATGTTTTCTAAGCATTAAAGCTTAGGGAGGTGGCAAAGATTCTGTAAGCAAAGTGACAGCAGGTAGCTTTAATAAACCTAGTGATCATTAAGTACACTATTCTTTATTTGCTTTCTTAACTCATCCCCTTAGAGGGGCATAAATATTTCCAAAGGATTTTCTAAATCAAATTTCCCTTGGCTATGAAATATTTGGTTCACTAAGCTTTAAATTAACCTACAGGTTAGGGTTATTGTAGGGTTACCAATATGAAAATCCAATTGTTTTGCAGATTTTTCCCAATGCTTGCAGGCAAATTCAATACTATTTATACATATTTTGCCGTTAGTAATGAAATTGTTTTTAATTTATGTTCTGTGAAAAATGACATCTGCTTTGACTTGGGAAGTTCATTAAAAAATCAGACAAGTATAACTAATTAATCACTAAAATGAAGACAGAGGGATTGAAATGCACTAATACAGGTGTCTTTACTGTTCGGAGACTCATTTAATTTCTGCCTTGAGACATTTCAAATTCAGACCCTACTTTAATTTTTTAAATTAGATGAAACATTATAAAGGGAACAAGCTCTGCTTCATTCTATAGGATTTCCTTATAATCATCAGAGATGATGTGAGCTGATTTACTGAAGAAATATGTTTTAAAGTGGCTTCTTTATATTGGTTAATATGTGCCACTATTAGAGGAAAATAGCTCAGCAATGCTGATGAAGCACTTAGAAAATATTTGGATAACCCCAAAACTATTAGAACTCTGCATATTGCTATGTATTCCCTGAAACACCTAAGAGACCTATAAGTAGCTGCTTTTGTTCTAAATAGTGCACGTAAGTGCTATTTCTGAGAAATACTTCTATTCTTAAAAAGGAACAATTGGAAAATTTAAATATTTATTTTTCGATCTTCAATTACCTGAATAATGGATCTAGGAATAAATGCAAACAAAAATAAATCAAATACTAAGGTCAGACAATTATGTCCGTACCTTAAGAAGACTCAAAACTTTATTTACACTTAAATCTTCTGAGTTTTTACAACGACCCAACATTTGATACCATCACTTAGCTTTCTTTCATGCTTCTTCAGTTCTTTCCTTCATAACTTTTGTTATCCAAATGATGGTTCACAGACCAACAGTATCAACATTACATTGAAGTTTGTTAGAAATGCAGACACTCAAGACCCATCTCAGAACTGATGACTCAATATCTGTATTTTAAGATCCCCAAGTAATTCTTAAGTATAGTATAGTTTAAAAAGCTGTGGTCTAGAATACACTGAAACAATGGCTTTTTACAATTAGATAGATGAACCAAAGTGAAATGCACACGGACAGGGAAATTTGCAGATGATATGATCTTATATGTTGAAAATGCTAAGGAATACTAAAAAAAAAAAAAAAGACAAAAAACAAAAATCAAAAAACCCACCCAAATATTAGAACTAATAAATTACTTCAGTAGAGTTGCAGGATACAAAGTGAATGCACAGAAAATCAGTTATATTTCTATAGATGAGCAATCTGAAAGGAAATTAAGAAAACAATTATATTTACAATAACCTCAAAGAGAATGAAATACTTAGAAATATATTTAATCAAAGAGGTACGAGACCCATACACTGAAAATTATGCAAAAATGTGAAAAATGAAAGAAGACCTAATGAATGATTAAGATATAATGTGATCATGGATCAGAAAACTTAATATTGTTAAAATGGCAATACTCCCTAAAGTCATCTACAGACCCAATACAACCCCTACAAGAATCTCAATGGCCTTTTTTTCAAGACATGGAAAAGTTGATCCTAATATGTCAAATTGCAAGGGATCTTGAACAACCAAAACAATCTTGGGAAAAAAAACAAAGTTAGAGAACTCACCCTTTCAGATTTCAAACCTTACTACAAAATCTATAGTAATCAAAACAGTGTGTTACAGGCATTAAGATAAATATATAGATCAAAGGAATAGAAGTGAGAGTCCAGAAATAAATCCTCCTGTCTGTGGTTAGTTACTTGCATTAAGGTGCCAAGACCATTCAAGGGGGAAAGGATAGTCTTTTCAAAAATTGTGCAGGGATAACTGGATATCCATAAGTAAAAGAATAAAGTTGGACTCTTACTTTACACCTTATAAAGAAATAGCTCAAAATGGAGCAAAAACCTAAATATAAGAGCTAAAGCCATAAACTTCTTAGAAAAACATAGGAATTAATCTTCATCACCTTGGATTTGGCATTGGTTTCATAGATATGACACCAAAAGCACAAGCAATAAAATTAAAAACTGGTAAAATGAACTTCATCAAAATTAAAAACTTGTTCATCAAAAGACACTTTAGGCAAAGGACTTGAAAAAACATTTCCTCAAAGAAAATATTCAAATGGCTAGTGAGCACATGCAAGGGGCTTCATCATTAGTTATTAGTAATTAGGGAAATGCAAATACAAAATACAATGAGATTAACACTTCCCAGCTACACTAAGATAGTTATAAAGTTATCTATAAATCATGTATGGAAATAAGTTTCAGCAAAGATGTGGAGAAATTGAAACCCTTGTACATTGCTGATGGGAGCATAAAATGGTACAGCTGTAGTAGAAAATAGTATAGAGATATGAATACATCAACAAATTAAATGTAGAAATATCCTATCACTCAGCAATTCTACTCCTACATATATGAAGGCTGCCTGGAAAGTATCCAGCCAAGTAACATAAAAAATAGAAGATTTACGGCTGGATTTTTATCAGAAAGCCCTCAAATACTCAAAAGAATCAGAAACATGGTCAAACAAAAATATGTATGTGAATGTTTATAGCAGCAATGTTCATAATAGCTTAAAGGTGGACACAACCCAAATGGCCATTAACTGATGAGTTGACAAACAAAATGTGGTATATTCATACAATGGAATATATTTTCAGCCATAAGAAGGAATGGTAGACCAACACAGGTTGCAACATGGATGAACCTTGAAAACATGCTAAGTGAAAGATGCCATGCACAAAAGGTCACTTACTGTATGATTCTACTTATATGACATATTCAGAATAGAGACAAAAGCACATTAATAGCTGTCAGGGTCTGGAGGAAGAGAGGGATGAACTGACTGTTTAATGGGTATGGTCTTCTTTTATAGGGTCATGAAAATGTTGTGGAATTTTATAATGGTGATAGTTATACAACATTGTGAATATATTAAAACTCACTAAAGGTAAATTTTATGTTATGTTTGCTTTACTACCATTTAAATGAAAAGGTCCATATATGTTATACAAAGCATTGTGTAAGTACTATTGTAAGAGAACACAATAAATCCTCACAACAACTGTGTTAATTAGATACAATTATCACTCTCTTTCACAAAAGAGAGAACCCAGGTTCAGAAATACAAGGAATTTGCCCAAGAGTACATCAGAAGTAAGCAGAGACACAGGGATCTAACTCTGGGTCCTGAGAGTGTACCATTCACTCCACTGCCCTGTTCTGAGATACTTGTATTTTTTCCTTAAATAGCATATGAAATAGCTACATGGTTTAATAATATGCAAATAAAAATAATTAAAATATGCATTTGAAAGGAGAAATTCTTATGATATAATGCTTATTGGAAAAGTAACAGTGCAAAATAACACATACATAGTTTTGTATTTAAACACACACATGTAATGTATACTTCTACACACAATTTTTTAATATTCAATATTATATACATTTTATAGTTCCTTCTCATTTCCATACACACCCACATACTATGAGTGATTTTAATTTTCTTTAGTTTTATGTATTTTCTACTTTTTCCAAAATTAGGAGGTATTATATAATCAGAAAAATAAAACAGTAAACATATATTTAAAGAGCCACTTTCTTGTAGTGGTTCTACTGATGATAATTATACATTTAAATTATTCAAATAAGCTTGCAAGAGATTCTGCTTTACTTCCTTATCTCATAGTTATAAATAGTATTTTATAACTTTAAAGTGGACTTTTTCATTGGGACTTAAGTGCTGGTATTTTTTAAGATCTCCAAATAATATTTTCGAAGAAATCTGATTGAGGCCAAGATCACAAATCCAATTTATGAAATCACTCAGCAACAACTGGAAAATATTTTCAATGGTTCGGAAAATCGGATTAGATGATGAATCATGGAAGATGGTTTTAATCTTGAATCTGAGGAATGTGAATTCTACCATATTAAAACATTAAAGATGATGTGTCTATACACCATTTTCAGTCTGCTTCTGTCCCAAAACTTCAAAACTCATTATTAATCAAAGACTTTATATAAACTCTATACTCATATATATTCATCTATGGAAATTAAGGAGAACATGGACATACATGAAATATATGAGAAAAACCTCTAAGTCAGTGCCTCTTAAACTTTACTGTCAATTCAAATTCTCTGGGTTACAATATAAATTCTGACCCAACAGATGTCATTTCTAAGACTGAGGTGCTGCTGCTGCTGCTGCTGCTGCTGCTGCTGCTACTGCTGCTTTTGGGGAGCCACACTTTGAATGGCAAGGCTGGAAATTTCCTTTAAGCCTTTAAAATGGAGTTTAATTACCTCCAACTCAAAAAGACATCATGCCCCTAAATGAGACCTAAAGTCACTCTCATTCAAGCGGCAATAGTTTCCTAAGAGACTTCCCTGCCTTGGATATCACTCCACCCCATTCTTATCATTCTCATTGTTTCCAAGGTAAGTTTCTAAAATGCAAGTCGGTTTAAGCTACTGCTCTGCTTGGATGATACTTTATTACCCATCACATCTCCAATCCATTTGACTACAGAGGCCAGGCACATAATGTGAGTAAGTAGAGCAAAGGTGGGAGGAGAGGTAGTAATGAGAAATAGTGGGGGCTGTGGCAAACTGGCCTGCACTTGCCTTTTCTAAGGGAAATAGCTATTACCAGGCTCTAGCCAAGAGCTACTATGTCTACAGGGAGTGGTGAGCCTGATATTGCCAGATATTCCAGTTCTTTTAGAAGGAGCAGGGAATCTGAATTTTTTTTTTTCGATAAAAATTTCAGAAAAACAATCACATGACTTCACTCATATGTGGCATATAAAACCGACAGCAACAAACGAACAAGACAAACAAACAAACAAATCACAGACAACAGTTTAGTGGTTACCTGAGGGTCAGGAGAGGGAGATGGGGAAGAGGGTAAAGCGGGTCAAATATGTGGTGATGAAAGGAGTGGGTTAGGGAGGGGAGAAAGGGGAGGGGGTGAGAGAGGAGGGGGGGAAGCTAAATATAAGGTGATGGAAAGAGAAGTCACATTAGGTGGTGAACTTATTATACATCAAG